>JAPUUL010000503.1:0-17466 GCA_029590625.1 Lasiodiplodia mahajangana
AAGGGTACCCACTGCCTGCGTGTGGTGTGCACGGGCCGCCGTAGGCCGCCCACTAGAGGTTGCTACCGACAAATGTGCTAAAAGGCGAAGACCACTTAGCGCTGAAAGGAACCGAACCTAACCCCTATTAGAAGACTTGCTTGGCATACGCCTAGCTCCGACCTATGGACTCTCTCTAGCGATCCAACTACTCATGGTTGCCTATCTTAGGTAACAGGCTAGTGACCCTTGGCGTTGGTGTTTAAACCCCATCGCCGAGATCCACCAACAGTCCTAGTTCGCAACCTGTAGGAGACTACACATCAACCCATCATCCGTGGTCTTGGCCACTAACCCAAATTGGCAAACTATGGGGCGACCCCCCTACAGACCAGTACATCCGTACTTTGAGTAGAAGCCGCGACGGTATGAAAGGCCAGGTATTTGGCTTCGAAATATTTATTAAGAGCGAATGCCTATATTAACGCAACATTTTTTAAGCTCTATATATATAGCGTAATTACGATAACATAGGCGGTTAATATTTAGCTTAGTTATTTGTTATATATATAGTTACGTTATTGCAGCTCGATCGAGTATTCAGTAAATACTCAGTGAGTAGTAGTTAGTTTTTGTTATAAGTGCTTATTCGACGGTACTTCGACCTGCCTAGGGACTTTGCCAAGTTGGGTTAGTGGCCAAGACCACGGATGATGGGTTGATGTGTAGTCTCACCTGTAGGCTGTCGACATCACCAACAACATATACAAATGCCTATCACCAACAACATATGCATATGCCTATCACCAACAACATGTCCCTACCGACACTAACATATCCTCGCCGCCAATCACAAACCCTTTGCTTGTGCCGCGATTGGACTGGCCAACTGTCGAGCCTGCGATGGGCCTCTCCCATCAACACGACATTGCTCTTCCGCCAGACTTGGCATGTTAGGCACAGCATCATGCCAATCCAACATCAGAGACTCGGATCATGATTTGCTACTCTTTGCCTCGAGTGCAGGAACTGGACCAAAAAAACGAGTCGGCTAGTCCGAGAGACGGCGGCTAGTCAGAACGGGGCTATGATGGCCTAACTTTACGGGGAGAGCTTTAAACATACCACACACTCTGCTTCAATTGAGTATAAGATGCCTTGACAAGTCTACTGCAACTTTGCTTCCACACCTTGAACTCAGCCATCATTCATATTTAGCCATCCCTTTGCGATAATCATTGCCCTACATTTTACTTGCCCAGAACGTCTTGTCTAGAAAATGNCCCCCCCAACAACTGCCGATGGATGCTGCAGAATGGGCGGACGAGGCTCGCTTGATGCAATCGAAATCTATTCATCAATATGGATTGGCCTGTTCCGGGTCGTCAATTTCTCGGGAGCAGTTTTTACTGCTTCGTACTCTATGGGTGAAAAGCGCCGCAGCAACACTTTATACTCGGCATAGGTCTCGCTGGATAGATGAGGCCAGCTTTAAGGCTGCCAGGGACTTTTTATCTTCAGATTCCATGAAACTCACTTGGCAGAGGTTTCTCAAGTCTACTGAAGCCCGGGTAGAGACTCTAGAAGAGCAGGGTTATCAAGGCCTTGGTACCTTCTCCCTCGTCAGATACCACCAGGTCCAGTCGCAAGGTGTACAATCCGAAGTTGATATCGCCAAGGTGAACATGAGCCCAATCGCCACGAGAACAAGGGGTCAGCTCAAGCAGAGAGCCGCTTTGCAACAATCTTCCCCGAGTCCGGCCCCAAAGCTCTTGGGCCTCGAAGAGGGAATCGGAAAACTTGAGATACGCGATTCGAATCCCAATCAACCCCCCACTACACCCCCCAATCAACCTCTCACTACACCCGACACGGACGACCCATCGCCAGTAGACTTGTCCTCACCTTACCAAGACCCCAAGGTCTTGAAAGCCCTAAGTGACGAGCAGATTGTCAACACAGCCCTTATCGAATATCTTAACGCTTTGGCAATCGGTTGCATCGAGCTCAAAGCTAATTGGACCTTGCATCGCCTCCCTTTAATCGCAACAGACCATAAGCATAAAAAGACGTATGAAGCAAGAGTAGACGGGTACCTGAGGGCACGAGCGGATAACCGGCCCTTGGCACTCGTTGAGGTCAAGCCCTTTGAGAGAAGAAATAAATCAGTAGCAATCGGAATGCAGGAAAGTGCGCAAATGGCCGCATGGATCAACCAATATCCTCTGGAGATTACACGCCAGTTCGGTGATACGGAGCAAAAATTCAGGTATGTGTTTATTTCCATGTTGTACGGCCATATACGCACATATTGATTCTGACAAATTATTGCCAGTCGTCTTCTAGTCTCACAAGATCGTCATGAAATATACCTCAACTTTGCATCGTTCGATGCAAGCTATGTCGATTACATCCGTGATGTGCAGGGTGTTAGCCTCGACGCACCCTCATTCCTTGTGATGAACCAGTACGGCCCATTTAATGTTGGGAGTAAATCAGATATGGAGATGGCAGGGGAGCTTATACTAGGCTATGCGTTAAGCGTCGCGAGAGGATAGCTACTGTTGTACAGGAATTCGGCAAGGAATAGCTTTGAAAGCCTGAGCGCCCTCAAGAGACTTCCAGTGACTTTCATAAAGGTGAGGCTCAGCGGGTCNGGGGGGAAATTGTCGTGACTATAGAGAGAGAAGTTCAACGCAGTCCTGCTTAGCTAATCAACACATCCCCCATGTTCCCTACTGCCCGCACTATCTCACTAAACGTGTTTACACATTAGTTGTACCTAATGTCATTTGTTATCAGCACACGGTGCCTTGATATATTCATGTTGGACGCCAATAGTGATTGAAACAGTGGCAATAAT
Source organism: Lasiodiplodia mahajangana (assembly GCA_029590625.1). Classification (NCBI taxonomy): domain Eukaryota; kingdom Fungi; phylum Ascomycota; class Dothideomycetes; order Botryosphaeriales; family Botryosphaeriaceae; genus Lasiodiplodia; species Lasiodiplodia mahajangana. Next base: position 2,843 of record JAPUUL010000503.1, read on the forward strand.
GTTTGCCGTTATATGATCGATTTTCAGTGTTTATGCCTATCGGTTTATAGCGTACAATATTCAAAATCATAGAATTGGTAAGTCATAAGGCAACTTGTAGCGCATAGTTATATTGACTAGTAGCAAAACTCCTAGTCTACCTCTCCTGATAACACTGACGCATACGGTATGAAGCCTGACCTGTTTGGCCTTAGGTGTGCTGGGCTTTTTGGGCGGCTGCGTTCCGAGCCTACACCTCTGAAGACCAATCCTAGCGATAGATTATTGTAATATGTATGCAGATGGGTATGGTAGCTGGTAAACGCCACGTACCGGCCGGTCCGATGGCTTCTCAGAAGACGTTAAAGAATCAAGTTAGGAAATGTAAGACGATTTTTACGAAAACAATCTTATGCAGCAATCCACATCCGTTGATTGGGTGCCTAGGAGAACCCCCACGCCGCTTTCACAATAGCGTAGCCCTTCGACAGCCACATTTTGTTCATATTATCATATGATATGCTCTGTAGGTTCCTGTTCTACCATAGCTGCAGTGCATGAATCGTGGCTTATCTAGCTGTAGCAATTAACGTGTACGGTGGCGAGCTGCAATATAAAACGCTGTGGTTTCCCAGAACAAATGTTGGCATTCCAAAGCCAGTAAGCTTGAAAAGAAATACGCGCAGTCCCATTTTCTATCATACAAACAATAACAAGCCTAATTCGGCAATGCTGCCCAAATCTTCAGTTAACGAAGTCTGTCCGGACAATCTGAGCTTTAAAGGTACCGCATTAGAGGCCTTTGATAGGCTGAAAGCGGCCCAGACCAATGGTGAATTATTGAGCATTGCTCACTATATGTTTTGCAGTCCTTCCTGTCTCAAGGGAATTGATTGCAAATTTCTCCATTATACAAGAGGGTCGATCACCCCGGTACCAGCACAAGCCCCGAGATGCCGAGATAATAAGAGGACAGCAGCCTTATTCTCTCTTATGGGTGGAACAGGATACATACCCGGAACGCCTCAAGTACATGAAGTAAACACCTGGTCCTTGATAGAAGCTCCACTGGCTAAAGTTGACTCTATCCGCGACACAGTAGGCCTCCTTGACTGCGACTACACCGACTGGTCCAAGAAACATGACCAAACTGCCGAGGACTCTATCAAACGAGCTTGCCGAGACTATATCCAGTTTATGGGTACTTGGCTCGGTGCTCAATACGGCACGAGTCCAGCCGCATTGCACCTCGGCGTATTCACCGCCGTGCCTGATGACATCTGCATACCGCCGATTGATCTTGTGAACGGAAGCTTCTGTGTGAATAGAAAGTCAGTCCGCGACGTATTTGTGGATCTGGAACGGGAGGGTTGGGGTCGAGATGCAACCCACCTCCTCCTGGTTCTCATTCGACAGTACTTCTTTCAATATGTTGAGAAAGTTGGCTTTGATGTTGAGGGTAATGTTGGGTTGCATTCGATGCTCAACAGAACTGCCGGGACTTGGGATAGTGTGGTCTATAGAACACATACAGCGAATACGTTTACTGCGGCCGTGCTCATTGCAAGGATTTCGTCTTCTGGTCCATTGAGCAATACCTGGATCATGGACAGTTCAATCTGCGATGCAATCTCAATGGACCTGGTTAAGTCCGCATTGCAAATATACCAGCAGGACAACCACCAACCGACTGCTGGGTCAGGCGAAGCCAACCGGGAAGAATTGGTACACCAGCGAAAGGCTGCTTACCACTCCATCTATCTGGAACTCATTGACGATCTTGTTTTTACGGGCGCCCCAGAGCCCATAGTCCATTTCGGACAAGCTGGGTTTCTCTTTGTCCAGATGAATCATCGCTACCTAGAACGTCGGGCTGGTCATCGATTCCCAATAACGCCGCGCATGGAGTCCGAGATTCGGCGCATCTTTGGGGACTCCCCGACCGACGCACGCCTAGACGGCCTGTTCCGCCTTCGTTGGCTTTTGAATGGGGATTCTCAGTTAGTTCGGAGCTCGCTGCCGCCGGAGCTACTTGCCGACTGTCGGAACAACCAACTCCAACACCAAAAGGGGCTTTGCAAGCCTGCTGAGCTCTTGCATTCCACCAATACTGACCCAGAAGATAAGTAGATTGGCGCGTTTCATTCCATTGCTAAAAAGGTTCACACTCCTGAGAATTTGCGAGATTACCTGACGTCGGATGAGAATCCGACTACGTTGGGTCTGTCGCGTGACCAGCTTGGCGGGCTGGGCGCTATACAAGACCTATGGGCGCTCTGCATGGCTTGTCAGGTTCATTGCTGTAATAGCTGCCAATGGGGACTGCTTGGGAAGTATGCCTGGAGTCGGATTCATGCGGACCAGATGACTCAATCGGTTGGTTAGACCGTCTACGAAGGGGCTTATAGGTTTACGGATATACCGGGTGAGGCTCAAATTCTTATCCTACGTAATTTAAGATGGGGAGGTCATGGAGTGAGCACTGGCAACTCGTTTTTATTTTTATTTTTATTGCTTTTTATTTTTGGAAGTGTCGCTTCTCTCTACTCTAAGCTTAAAGTTCTCTTCTTTCTCGGCTAGGCGGGCCTCTTCGGGGTCTCCTCATTTCAAATCCGATGATTCGACTCTCTAGTCAAATTTCTGGAGGTGCTGTGAAAGTATTCAGGCCCCTGGACTAGTTGCGAGCATGGCGTTTGCAGTATGAGGTCGTACGGTTCGTTAGNAATAGTATTTCCCTACTTGACTGACGGTACGATACTGCAAACACCATGCTCGCAACTAGTCCAGGGGCAAACTGGGTACTGTCTCATTGGCTCCACCGATCAATCGGGCCGCTAACCTTGGTGTTCGTACTCGCACCGCATGCGAGAGAGGCGCAGGGCCGAGAGTACCCCAGATAGTGGCATGCCATGCCATTCCCTAATTGGTACCATGATCCTTATGTTCCTATCAAAGCTTAGGCTCTGGGCTTTAACCGTAGGGTCTACTGGGGAGCCTATTGTCATATAAAACAGTTGGTTATGCCTGATCTGAATCGGAATTGTATGATATTTTAGAAATTATGTACTAATCATTATTTGTTGCGTGCTTAGCTCATATTTGGTCTGTTGGGTTAATACGCTGACCTGATTATAGTATAATACACTATAAAGGAGTTGCTCGCCACTTACTCTAGCCGACATACTTTACGTCACTACTTTCTTTGCCGGTCGGTAAGGACAGCCTTCGAGATGCAGCCTCGATACACTGTATTTGGCGTCCTTGCCAATCCCTTTATTAGTGCTAGAGTTGAGGCCGTGCATTACCCAATCTCGACCGTCATCCCGCCCGCGGCAGTTAGATTAGACACTACCCCGATAGGTCTTTCGTAAGCTATTCAGCAACTCTGGCCCGTGATTTTATTTCTTAACCATGCTAGGTTCGAGTTCGATGTGTGGCCAACGTACAAACTGAATGTTAGCCACGTTTGGCATTGTATGAGCCATATCGCGGAGCTCTACCACACCAAGATGCCAATTCGGATTGGCGGCACGACGCAAGATAGGTCGGCTTACGATGCAACCTACGACGGATACATCTGTTCAGATCCTACTGTTGAGCTGCACAATACATACGGACCCAAATATTTCGATTTGATTAGTGCGTATTTGGCCACTGAATCGATAATTCTTAACTCTGACAGCCTTGAGAATAGGCGATTATGGTGGCGAGACTACACTCGGTATGTGATGACAGGTGACTCGATCCTGACTGCTTCTAGTAACATAAGATAGGTTTCAATCGAGGTGACGATAATATCACCAATTCTTTAGAAGCAGCCTTAGCGGCTAAATCTATAATCTTGAACTCCCTATGGGCAATCGAGCTAGGAAACGAGCCCGACCGTAAGAACATCAAGCTAACACACGTCCTAGTCTAATATTAATAACTCGATGTGGCAGTATACTATTCGACCTGGGGTAAGCCCGTCGCCACGCCACCCTGGAACGAGTCCCAGGAGGGTGAGAATCAGGCCCAATGGTCCCAAGCTTTCCTTGATGCTTGGGGGGAGACTTCGCCGATCCTATCGGCCGGTAATTACGCTCTGCCCATCGAGCTCACGGAAGCGTATCCGAATACCGATTATTTGATCAATGTTGCGTTTAATGGCAGTATTAAAGCCGGTGTCAAAGCCTATTGTACGCACGCCTACGCTCTCTCCGGACAAGATGCGGAGCTGCCTGATGAGATGAAGCATTCGAAAACGGTGGCCGATATGGCAAACTATGTAGACAAGATTGCCGCAGCGAAATCCGTCGGCCGCCCATATATCATCGGTGAAGCGGGTTTCCACGGTCTGGAGACAAAGCAGGACGCTACCTTCGGTGGTGCGATCCAAATTGTGGACAAGACTCTGCGCGCCTTGGCCATAGGGATTCAGCGCATCTACTATCACCAAGGCAGCCTCGGCGCGAATCAAGCATCGTTCAACTGGTGGAGTCTTGACGGGGTCGCGGCACCTTTCTACGGAGGCTACTCTCGGCTCTTGCGATCGCGGGTGGAGAGCGGATCGTTGCGAGCGATTCTGGAAATGATACTTAGGCGCAATACGTGGTTTACAAGAAAAATCTGCCGTACACGATAGTGTTGATCAACACGGATTATTTCTCTGGCAGTGGCGAGCCTACTGCAACTGTCTTCAGACTCGACGGCCTACCACCTTCAACTCTCAAGGTCTTGCGAATGACCGCAGCGTCGAGTGAGGTAACGGTGGAGGATTCTCTGCCGACAATTGGGGGTGAGTCTTACATATTCGGCGTCACTATGATTCGCTATTCTAATATGAGTACACTATAGGCCAGACTTTTTCAAACGATAAGTGTATGATCCTTGGCGACCAAATGTTTGAAGACATTGAGAACTTGGACGGCGTAGCTGAGGTTACCCTTATGGCATCGGAGGCAGTTATTGTCTATATTGACTATGATTGTGCCTGATAGAAGAGGACCTGGAAGAAAGGGTTGGTAGAGCCTACGCTCATATTCATATTCATAGCTTGCAGAAATGGAGGTCAAGTTTCAAGATGATGTCATCATTCATATAACCCGAATAGGAAATTTAAATTTCCCATTCTGGCGTAGTACATAACAACCCTGCTCCTCTTCCTTCTTACTGTGTAGAATTAGGTACCTAGGTACCTAATCTGACCGTGGGAGACGCGGCAATGCAGCTTTCAACCAGTGGGCTACTTTATCCAAGCAGCATTCTCGTTAGCTACCAATCACTAATTAGTTCGAGGGAAGGCGCCCAACCTATATGTGGAATACGAGGTTTTATTCCGTGTATATTTGTTAGTTGTACAAGGTCTTAGGTACTCGGGTTGCAATAGTTTTGCAAGAGTCATTTAGTGTAGGTTGCCGCGGATTTGGAGAGGCTGGATCAGGAACGTCCTTTTATCAAGTTGAATACCACGAATGTCTTTCACGTACGACCATACCTACTGGAAAACTCGGGATCCCGTCCGCTCTCCCATAGATAAGCCAGTGAGGGCCGGATTAGTAGTTGGGTCGGTGACGACCAGCGAATCCCCGGTGTTATACGTTTCCTTTTTCCTTCTTTTGCTGTCCTTTTTTCATTATTAGACTTGTTATACAGAAAGAGTTCTTATTACCCCCCTTCTTCACTATTTAACATATTACAGACTTGTGAGGTTTCCCTAGCCTAGCTTATTTGGGAGGACTGGTGGTCTTCCTGCTACGACTGCAGATCTGCTTTTGTTTTAACTCCAATAGCGTTCCACCTGCAATCTCGAAACTAGTCTTGTTTTGAGCAATACCGTTTAGCTCAAAAGTTGACAAGGCGGCCGGCACAAGCAATGGCTCCGGCAGGTATAGTGTGCCCTTGGTTCCTGCGGGAGCATCAACGACGATACTGAGGAGATCTTGCTCATCGAAGCTCCACCTCACGCAGATAGACCCCTTGCTCGTGGGAACCTTACCCTCAGCGGTTTTGAGGCCAAGTGTCAAGGGCGCAACCTTGAACTCAGCCCATCCAGGTCGCGTAGGTATGACACCAAGCACGTACTTACTGAGCTCTGCAGTCGGCCCAGCAGACCATCCGTGGCACAAGCTAGTAGTGATTCCTAGCCCCGGTCTGCCCTCTGCGTCAAGGTACTCCCACATCGTGCCCGTGTAATTGGCATTTTTCTCATCAACCATAGAAATCCAGAGTGTGTTGAGCAATTCCAGTGCCGCAGTGCTGTTCCTAGAGTCAAGTGCGGCTCTTAGATGATATGCGGACGCGAAAGGACTTATGCCACGCTGAAAACCAGATTCGATCACACCATTAGAGAAAGCTAGAGGGCCTGCGGCCGTCATCAGGTCTCTCGATAAAGTGGACAATATTGTCTGGGTAGAGTGCGCCGGATCGAGATTGACCCCCGCTGGGATTGCCAGCGCATTGGAGTCTTGTCCGAATCCGTCCACGATGTCCTCGGACAGATAGTACGCCTGTAGGTCATCGCTCCACAACTGCGAATCAATGGCACGGCGAAGCGCAGAGAGCCGTTCTTGGTATACGGTGACGTCGATTCCACCATCCGCTAGAAGAGTCAGGCACTCTTGGAGAGCGTAGGCGTATACGACGTTGAACTTGGTCACGACGCCAGCCTGCGGAGGGTCGTAGTAATTCCAATCCCCCCCGAAACTTACGTCTGAGATGTTGAAGAGTCCACCCTCGAGCGTTTGGGAGTCGGCCCAGTCAAGCATCTTCTGTGCCTTCGGCCCCCATTCCCTTGCAAATGCAGCATCGCCTGTGTGCATATACAACGTAGCGGCAGCCGTCAGGATATTGAACGAATACCCAATCAAGCCTGTGATGTTCACGTCGAGAGTAGTCGATAGTGGTTCCTGCTGGACCTTGGCGGTAGGGACGAAGAAACCCGTCGCGAGCTGGTATGAACCCAGCAATTCGAGTGACCCAAGAAAGTACTTAAGTCCATGCGTGCTTGCCAAAGCCGCACCGCCAGAAATATCGAGATCGCCAGCGTAAGCAATGCGATCCCGTCGCGAGCCATCAACAATGGTGTCTAGTGGATTTGACCCCATAAAGAAGTCTGGGAGGAAGCTGGGATCGGTTAAGGGATGGGAATATAGTTCCTCGCCCGCTGGGCTCACAACCGACAGATTTCGGAAAATTGCACGGTGCCCGAAGGATGCGCCGAACCCGTATGAGCCAAAATACCGAATCTGCTGTGAGAGGCTCATGGCCTCAACACCGTCTATGGCCACGATGATATCGGTGCTAGCCACCGAGGCCTTGACTGAGTGCCACTTTCCTGGCGCCATTGCGAGATTCTTTGGCAGCTCAGTCAGTTGAATGACATTGTTGATGGGCGTTGTGCCCGCATAGGCGGTGAGTGTGCCTCGGTCTATGTCGCAAGCGATGTATATACCCGAATTTAGCGTGTCTGATAGTACCAGGAAACCAAAGCCGCCCGCAGCAACTTTTACGTTGAACGTGAGATTATACTGCAGTAGTTGAGTTGCCGCTGCGCTGCCCTGGGCTTGGGGCGCTAGGCTTTCAACCCAGGTACCCTCCGAGGTTACTTCGACAAAGTCGGGAATCGATCCTTTAGGGATCTCGGTCATCTGGATAGTACGTGCTCCGGCGTTCCAAATGGCGTTCAATTGAGGGTCCGAACTTTGAAACGACCCAGGTAGGTCGGCTATGGGAGTGGTATCTACGGTGGAATGAGCACCAACATTCCGTAGTACGAGAGTACCGCTCGATGATAAGTTGAGCTTTTGATATCGGAAGCTGCCTTGAATAAGGCGGTTTGAAATGATTCCTAGTTTGGTGATGTTATAACGATTGACTCGATATGTATCCATTGCTCCCGCGAGCACAAGCGGGCCGTCGGACTATATCAGTTCAGGGTTAATGGTGGCTCTGAGCGATTAATAGGAAGTAACTTCACCATGTAATTATCAAGAGCCGTGAGCGACTCGGCGTACGTTATTTCGAAAACAGAGGTGTCGCCCTCGACGCTAACAATGTCGAAAGTCGGGACGCCTTCAACAACACGGCCGTAGTCGAGGATGACTACTCCGGAACCGTTCGTTGAATCGAGTTTGATCGACTCATTCGTACTATTGATGAGACCGTTTGTATCCCTGCTGTGGGCCAAGCTGAGACGATGCGTAGACGTGAGGGCGGCTCGACTAAGGGCTAATAAAATAACGTTCAAGAAGCCAAACTTGCGTGATGCCATGACTAAAGAAACATGCTATTGAAAAAGGTATTGAGACGGAGGCAGATTCGTGTGTAAGTGAGCGAAGACAATGTTGGGAAAAGAGAGGAATGATGGTGAGAGCGGAGATAACTCGACCCTAGAGTAGTTACGCCTCTAAGAACTTATATATAAAGATCTATAGCATACTCCAAGACACTTGATTTATGTATTTCTGTACATGTACTAAGGAAGTGGGAGCCTTAACAGCCTAGTCTATGCGTTGAGGCTGACTCGATAACGATCCAACATGGCCTCGTGGACTAGTCTTGGACTGTTTAAACTATAACGTATATGAAATAGGAACGTGCGAAAAACGCCGGTTCGGAACAATCCTAGCCACATTCTAACCGGCCTAGAGGAAGTGGGTGGGGAAAGACAAAGCGTAATTGTCGTGAATGTGCCTCGAGAAGTGTGCTATAGGCAGCGATCCAACCAGTCAAAGCAATACTTAAAGTAATTGTCAAGTTAATTAACCAACCAAGTTAAAACAACGCTTTNAAAAATTATTTAAAATTAAAGCAAAGTATTTTTTTTAATTANATATATTATATTACTTTTATTTTAAATATTTATTTTTAAATTTTTATATTAAAAAAGCTTTATTAACTATATAAGTATATAATATTTATATTGCTTTTATATTATTAATAGTAATAAAAAGCTATAATTATATAAGTACTTTTTATAAATATAAACTTTAAAAACTTAATTTTTTAAAAAAAAAGCAATTAATTAAGCATAGTTTTTTTATTATTTTATAAACTTACTAGCAAAATATAGTTTGTTTTAAACTTTAAGCACTAAAGTTAATTTTAATAGTAAAATTATAAAAAAAAACATAAACAACTATTATTAAAAATNAAAAAAAGCTTTAAGCAGCTAATTAAAAAAGTAAAAAGGAACTAAGTATATAATTAGCTTATTTAAAACTGCTTTAATTTTATACTTCCTTTAAAATTCTATTTTTAAACCTTAACGTTAGGTTTTTTTTTACTTTTGTTCCTTAGTTAAAACAAAAACCTCCGGCCATAATTAAAAACAATAATTAAATTAATATAAGTAAGCATTATATTATTATATAACTATTACCGACTTTATTATGTATATATAACTGGGTGCAAGGAAAAGGCAAGGCATTTAACGTCTTAATAAGGATTAAACCATTATAGGTAAGCATTATAGGCTATAAAATAACTTTAATTATATTAGGTGGTTATTTTAGTGAAGTGGTCCGCGAGGGGCTGGTCTGTGGCCAGGGGTCTAATCTTATAGTTACAATACTAAAGCCCTTTATTTCGCGATAGTTGTGCCTCCTTCAGTACAAGATGAGGTCACTGAATCCCTTTGCCTCACAATAGAATTATTGGTAGAAATTGTACATTGTTAGTGCTTTTATAGTTTATTCTCGTCTTCTACTTCTATACATAGCTATTACTAGATGCTCTCACGATCCATTTTCAATTATCGTGATTGACGGCGCCGTATCACTCGCCTCCGACTTAACTTGTCGCTTCCTATGTATAGTCGTAGCCATCAACATAAAGAGGAACCCAACGAAAACTGTTGATCCCGTGAACAAGGCTTGACCTAAGTATCCCCGATCTTTAGAAACGATGACGCCTGCGATGGGGTTCCCTATGAGAAGCCCCAGCCCGGCAAAGCTAAAGCACATGCCAAAGCGAGAACCAACAGCACTCAGATCTGGAGATAGAGCCGTAAAAGCAGATGGCAGGAGCGACACGACGCCCCCCGAGAAGAATCCGTACAATATGGAAAACACGGTGATCCCCGCGACGTTCGACGTACCCGGCCAGGAGAACGCCAGGATGGTGGTTATAAGCATGCAGCCCAGCAGAATTGGAAGTGCACCGGCGCGGACTGCGATTATGTTGGGAATCACTCGGCCAAATGCAGAACCTGCGTTTTGGATGGCCAAAAGATAAAATGCGTATTGAGCCGAAGCGCCCGTCTCGGCTTGAGCGTAGTCCGAAATGTAGAAGAACGGGACGTAGAAGCCGATAAAGGCGAAGAACAAAGCAAGGGTGAAGAAGAGAAACGAAGGATCACTGAGAGCTCGAGGGTCAATCAGACGTCTCATGGATAAGGCAGGCGGGCCGTATGGTTTTGAAATGGCGAGAGAGATAACAAGCAAGCCGGCTAGGATAAGGCCGAGCGTTCGACAAGCCCAGCCGTAACCAACTGTATCAAGAAGACGACGGAACACTATGGGGAATATAACACCGCCGACGCTTCCCCCCCGCTGCAGTTATCCCTGTCGTAATCGGTCGCTTGGTTGTGAAGTACGTAGATGTAATCGTGATACTCGGGACGAAGAGACAGCCCGAACCAAGCCCAACCGCAATGCCAAGTGATAGGAAAATGGAGTAGTAGTGATAGGCAACACTTGCAGTCAGCAGCCCAAGCACTACAAGAATAGCGCCGGTGAATATAAGATGCTTGAGGTATCCTAAGTCATAGATAGGGCCACTTAACACCCCAATGATGATAAGGAGAAAGCCCTGTACTGTGCCGATCCACGATATATCGGCTGGGGTATAAGCCGACAAGAAGTTTTCTTGATAATATGTCTGAAATACGCCGAAAGTATTTAGTGTGCCCCTGTAGTAAACTGCAAGTCAGACAGACGTTCGCCACTTCATTCCCGACGCCATTGAACGCCATGGAGGGAAGGAATGGAAGGTTCAAAGTACCAGGATGCCATAAACATGAAGACTGAACCAACAACCTGGACCCAGGCTTGAAGGCCACCATTTGGCGGTGGTGCGGATGTGAGACCCCGAGGCATTCTTTTTATGTGGTTGGTTATGCTCGAGTAATATTGCCTATGTGTTGAGATAAAGAAGATAGTCAGCCCGTCTTATGGGCTACCGATGTTGTGTCCATACAGGTAGGCAGTCCTAGAATATTGATTTATCAGCGGGGTTTTTCTTAGGTTCAGTGTTTGAAGCTTCGCAAAGTAAGATATTACCTCAGCAAGCTATGCTAATTTTATGTCACACTACGGCGGGGTAAGCCATCACCGAAGATAACCTTGCATACTTTCCGCAGTAATTGCAACACGAGCCGTCCAACTTAGGTACGAGAAATGAGGTTCGAGATTATGTTCCTATCATGTCAGGGATGACATAATAACCGAAAGATATAGTCACGCCATGTTCGCAGATTACTCGCCTCCATCAACCGTCCCCGACGACCATAAAGCTCGGGGAATTTCGACAAGTATATTCTTGTCAACATTATAGTTAGCATTTTGCAGTCCATCATATTCCTATAGACTTGGCGGCTTGGAAATAGTGTGACGTCCTATGTTGAAGTATCACAATAGGCGATAATAAGGACAGGCACTGTGTCCCTGCTGCAAGTGTTGGTGATTCCGTTTATTGCCTTGTTGTTTTATGACGAAGAGGTTCTAGTTGAACTAGCATAATCTTCTCTCCTAATTGATTTAGGCGAGAGCGAGGCATTTATAGTGCGGTTCGAGCCCTCTCCAGGGCTCTGGTTTCATCTCATCTTTCTCGACGTAGGACTCTAGATATACATCAAATTTTAAGACTATTAGCCTACCGGCTGACCGTATAGACCTAGGTTTCGGCTTTTGATCGATCAATTCAATCTATCTTACTATTGAGAGGCAGTATAACCCAGCCCTAGAGGAGTTATAATACTAGGTTCTGTCCAAGTGTGTTAGTCTCTCAGTTCGTTTAAACGCTTGGGAGTTTCAGGAATCAATTAGTCTCCTTAAGGGCTCTTACACTTTCTACTTCTACCGAGCCATAATCGAGCTAATTCTTGCAATTTGGAAGACACTTTCTCCTTATACTCATCGTAATCTTAGACACCTATCTTCTAAAGCCTCTTTTGGGTACAAGTTCTAGTATCTCAGATGGGATCGAATCGGCGAGGAAATTAGCGAGAACACCCCTAGCGCAGCTGTGGGTCGACTCTAGTACTTGCGAAATATGAATATAAGGACGTGGCACTCCAATTTAAGCTCGGCTATTACCATGATTCTAGGAGAAGCGACTTAAAGTACGTAAAGCGCAGAGGAGATAGTTGTAAAATAAGACTTTAGAAGCTCCTGTTAAGGTAAAGAGGCAGGAGTGCTAGTTTTATATGGAAAAGAGTTATACTTCTGGACGGTAAGTTGCGAGGTTGAGAGACTTTGACTCAGTGGGTATAAAAACCTGCGTCTCTCAATAAGCAGCTATCTCACCACCTATCAAATCAATGCCCATTGCCGATATAATAGGGGATCGAAGGAACGCTGATTCTTGTTAGCTACGTAAGGATGACAGCAAAGTCCATAGGTAGGTACTTGAGGAAGCGGACGAGGCCTTGACCTCACTTCTAAATTTGGCTCTTGGGGGTGTGAAGAAGAACAAGGGCAAGAGTATAAGAAGCGGTGAATATCTAATGATTTCTCAGTTATATTGTGAGGCGGGCGGCCTTGGTAAAAATGAACTTTAGGGCTGGAGGAGTTAGGCAAATCGTAGAAAGGTGCAACAATATTACCCCTCACTGCAGGTCCTATTAATTACTTTGTCACAAGGGAACATTGATATACCCACCAGCTTTTAAAAAACCACCCCAAACATAAAGATGGTCCTCTGGTCCAATAATACAACCCTCCACCCTTATCATCCTTGCCATAGATTTGGTCCTTATTATAGCCCTCAGTCGAAATAGGTCGGGTATACAGTGGTCATCAAACAGGGGCCGAGGTTCAGCTATGAATGGTGTCGGGTCTAGGTATGCTCGATACTACGTCCCACGATAATCGCGTCAACGCGATCTCTCCCCAACTTGGCTAACTCAGCTGAGAAGTATGCACACACAAGCGAGGCGCGAGTTGGAGTCGGGACGAAAAGAAAGGCATATACCTACATCGAGGACTCTACTCTTTAGCAATTCAACCTTCCCTAAATGACCTCGGCTGAAGGCATGAAGACAGATCGGGATAGTCAGCGATAGAAAAGTACACATCCTCTCACCGTCCGTTGGGGGCTAGGGGAGGTTGCTGATTTTGTTGGCTAGCGCTACATATAATATATTAAATAGTAGCTAGGTCGGTTTCTGCCCCCCTCTCTCGCTCCTATCTTTCTAGCATGATACCGAGCCTCTGAGCAGTGTTAGATATTGGCTGCTAGCGATCTTGTCACCGCCGTTGCCGTTAACATTACCGACAACGTGTTGTGAGAACGAGAACCTTAATCGGTCTTGCCCCTTGATACACAGCTATTTGCAACGTAGCTACTGACCGAAAATGCCCGCAAGTATAAAGGTGCCAACAGCTTTTGTGTCTGCTATGCTCATATTTACCACACTACTGTTGCTTGCGGAGATTCCTCAAGGTTGGGCGTCTCCTACCCCAACAACGGCGCGACGACGAGGCATACACTCTGCCTCCACATTCATCGGCAATGGGCCTTGCAGTCTCGACCGCAATTCGGACTTGTATGGGCTTGGCATACGAATTGGCATATATATTCAAGGGGTAGCGACACTGTGGGCAATGTCTTACAGGCAGACTGCGGCTGCCGAATTGTGCAAAGTTGGGGGTCTCTTTCAGTTCGCCGTACTCGTTGCTCTCATCCGCGAGACTGTCACTAATGACAACTTCAACGCGGTGGAGGCTCTGGTCACATATCTCCTCGGCGTCCTCTCTTTTGGCGTTAACGTGACCGACGCATTGGGTACCGATAGGGAAGAGCACCAGAATTACCTAGAAAGGAAAACTATATCGTCGCTTAGCGTTTCCCAGACGTGGTTTTGGTTTGTCGGCCTCAACAAGCTTGAACGCCTGCCATGCAAGACGGAAACTTTCTTTTTTTAGCTCGTGTTGATGCTTTTGGGCCCTTTAAGAAGTTCGCAGAGGCATGGTCAACACTGGGCACACTGAATTTCGTCTACCTGTTTTGGTTTAGGCTACGAACCTCACTCAAACATCGGTCAGATCCGCAACGGGCAGAGCGGTCACATCGGGTGGATCGACCACAACAGGAAAGTTGGTCAGCTATACAAGCGGATTTCGAAAAGATAATAAATTACGAGGCGGGGCACGTTCCAACCGGGAGCCCTTTTTATGGTAATACACAGTTTATTACACGGATGTTTGGGGTCGCGGGCCGTCTTTTAGACCTCCCCATATTCAAGAGAGTAGGATTGGTAGCGTCACTGATATATCTTTCGCTGGGCATCTTAGCTGTGGAGCTGACATTGAGATGGAATAACGTTGGTGAGGTCAATGGCGTGGACAGTGCTGGACAATTGATCCCTCTAGTCATTGCAGTCGGGACATTCATTGGGTTAGATGATCTTGAATTGGGAGGGCTCGCCGCGGAGCTCGGGTTCA
>JAPUUL010000504.1:0-17456 GCA_029590625.1 Lasiodiplodia mahajangana
TTTAGATAATGTTGATGTCAAATGGTTTCTCGCTTAATAATATTGTTTCTACGAATCTATCAAGAGCCTCGTGATATTCAACGTCCTACAAGCGATTTATGAAGTCCCTCCATCAGGGCAGCAGGCATGAGAGGTACTCCGTTCCAGGAACCACCCATTCCTCCAATACCTATTGCCCCTTCTCATCCATTGAACTGTGCGACGTCTCCTCTGGATTCCTTGGCAATATTTCTTCTAAAGATTCGATCACCTCATCTACACAATTGTAGATCTCGTACCAACAATTCTGGATAGCCTGCGCAATCGCGACTGGGATGTTATCCAGCAATGGGAACTCGCCGCGTTCATATCGATCGCCTACATCATAACTTTGTAGTTCATGGAACGGCCGCGCCCAAGCCATTATCTCGTATATGCATGATCCGAGCGCGAAGAGCTCCCTTTTCATGACGGGCAGCTTGTCCATATCCCGCCCACGGCACGGTAGCTCGTACCGAGGCTCTTCGCCCACCATCTCCGGGAAACGACGACTCGCGCCCCCTGATGATAGACCCTCCAAAGTCACAGAATTTGACGCGGTAGCCGTCAAACACCATCAGATTGCGGCAACTAATGTCCGAATGCCATACGCGCCGTGAGTGGATGTAGGCGAGCCTGTCAAGTACATCGCGACATATCTGCAGTCGCGTTTGCTCTGGTAGCGGTTCGCTTGGAAACTCTTTGTGTATAAGATCACGTAGGGTACCTAGTGGTGCTAACTCTAGGCGTAGGGCGTGCACGCCTGGGCGGTGGATCTCGTCGAGGCCGAAACAGCGCAAGATGCAGTTATGTTGGCCGAGGTGCTTGTAGATAGCACACTCTCGTGTCAGGAGCTCCTCGCAGCTGTTAGGATAGTATGACCGTCGCCGCCCTTCTAACCGGATCTCATAACTCTTGTGTACGGTACCTTCGTCGACATATGACACGAAGCAGGATCCCTCCATGCCTAGGATGGCACCAAAACCCCCAGGGCATATCAGGGAACATGGAAGTAACCATTTTCACAAGTGAGAGGATAATTATTGGTAGAGTCGAGCTAATGGTAAAGACAGACCGAGTCGTTTAAGGTAGTAAATACGCAGTTCAGGTCCGGTGAAACACAGACCGCTAGATACCATTTGCAATACTGAGCTTTGACCTTCCACGCGAAAGGTGAACAGAATAACCTCCTGTATAGTGGCTTGCCTAGCGCAGGTACTTCTAGAGGTAGTTCTTATTAGGGTTTAGGATCATAGGTTTCCAGGGAATATGAGACAGCCTCGGCTTGGGCGAATCTCCTGGGGCGTGTGTCTCAATTCATTCTTAGTACGAGCGAGTCACGATAACAAGAGAGGCGACCTCTCCCCGAATGAACCAAAGTACATGACCCGGAGTCGAGCAAACTCGATTCTTCAAGGAGGTTACACAGGCTATTCTCAGTGAGATTTTCATTAATAGATACTCACTCATATCGCGCGTCCCCATACGGCAGCCCTTCATATCCTAGCATAGTCACAACAAGCCATCGTGCTAACAACGATCTATATGGCTCTCCTCTATCAGACTTGGTGGTCACCGCGGGGTTCCTCGCCGGGCCTTTTTCTGACCTACGACTAAGTGGTGTTGAGGTTTGTGTCCTAATAGTATCACCCCAAACATCTATTTCAAAAGCACTCCGAAGCTCCTATCGAAGACATTCACCAAAGTGGTGACATCCATATTACATCTGCCATTGACGTTAGGGCTAACTAACAAGTAGGCCCTCCACTGAGCGATGCGCTTACACTGTTCGTGGTGACCGGATTCCTTCTGGAAAGGTGGATATTCCTAAAGTAAAGTCGGTATCAATACTTCGTAAATACTGACCCCAATAGTCTACGTTTCACAATAAGATTATGCTGGAGATTTTGGCGCGCGAGCTGGATTGCGAGCTCGAGATATACGTGCCCAGAGCTCGGACTCTCACTTATGCATCTGCTGAAATAATATCGCATGTTTTAACAGCAACCCTTAGGTTGAAACGACGTTACCCACGATCCTCGTTCTCTCAGAGCCATGGAGAGAGAGACTCGCATATTGGATACGGTACAAGGAATAGGTAAGTTAGGCATCACTCTAGACTAAATCTAGCTTAATTTGTTGCCGTAGGCACATAATCGGTAGCGTCCCGCGACCATATACGGTTATATCCTATGCGAATCTGTTGCTGAAACATTTACACTACAGTATAAAGTAGAGCAGTTCTAGGGGCTACCTCTGCGAGAAATTCATATAACATCAAGTGACTCCGTATTCTATGAATCCAGGTACACGGCTTCCCCAAGAAATCGGATTTCAAGTAACAAATGTGAAGAGACAAAGTCGATATGGAATAGTTAATGTTCTATTGTTGCTTGACGTCGGCTCGGTGCGTCGACACCTTGAGCCCGCTAATTTCATTATCCGCAATACCCTATCCTAAGTGCATTCGTTTTACCAGGTAGAATAACTATATTCCACGTGTGGTTCCTGTCACGAGGCATCTCCAAGTCCAAATAGGCTTAATGTAAGTATAAAGCCAATCAGCCTAGAGGTATGCACCCGATCTAGCTACTACCTAGCGCAGGCGCATTTCCTCAAAGTCTATAAAGGCACGCTTGCTTCAAAACTATCTAGGGCGGGCTTGAGGCGATAGTACGGCAGCGGCTGGTGGTCGGACGGGGTGGGTCAGCTGTCAGAACTTGGCGCATTTAGGTGATCATGAGTCGGGCGCTGCAGCTGGTTGCGTGCTGCGAATCATTTGGGAATCTGGGCGGATGACCCGTGCTAGCTCTCGAAAAGGTCTGGAAGGGGGTAACATTGGAGGTGTTGTCTCTATCTATCCGGACTGTTATCTCTCAATCTCAAGATAGCCAATCCATATTCTGATTTTTTTGGAAGAGACGACAGATTGATGGGCTCGTGGCAGTTGGGACTAAGATTGCACGAGAATCCGCTGATGATCACCGTGTAATGCTCCTAGTTAGTCAGTACAGGGGGGACCGACTGGACGATTTCAGTGATCCATTCTGGGTGATCTAAGCAGTGAGGATAGGTACCTAGAACGAAATAAGAAGAGCCGGTAGGTGAGCGCCGCTGGAGGAATGAGCGTGAGCGTGTGCAGTGAGTTAGTTGGTTACCTCTCCTGTAGCTGCAGTCGAACACCGGTAATCTACATATGATTGTATGCTGCTGTATGGGGAGATCGGAAAGTCAAACTGTAAAAAAAAAAGCAAATATGAGCCTCGGTACAGTCGGTCTAAGAGGTTCCCCAAGATCTTCTGTGCGTCTTCCCTTTATGTAAGTATGCATACCACTGCCTGGTCAAAACGGGTAGGATACGTGTGAGGCGCTGGATTCGCTCGCCAACGCCTCGGAAGCTGAGCGAAATACTCGATCCGGAGTACCTACCGTATGTAAGTCGGTGTAACTTGATACCTAGGTAGTCATTGCGTCCCTTTTCAATTACTTGAAGGCATATACTTCGACGGACAGCAAGCATGCGGTTCTGCACGCACCTAACCAGGGCGGGCAAGCGTATGCCTATCCATGTTGGTTGATGGTATCAAAGTTGAAACTGTAAACGTAAACATAAACAAGCGGTTTCCGGGAACATATGTACCCTGCCTCATTGTCAGGATAGTGTTGGTGCCACGAAGTTTGATCATCTGCGTGGCATCTGGGTGTAAGAGGAATTGGAACAGAAAAATGCAAGGTAAGTAGGTAAACAAGAAGACGACCAGCGAATTGGATGTGGCTTTCTGGAATTCCCATGTTCGCGTTAGAGGTGTACCATAGCAGGTACCACAGTAAGGGTCCTGTATCTGTAGGCGGGGCAAGTAAGAAAGAAGACCCCGTATCCACTGAGGGGTAAATGTTAGCGAGGTTGGCGTGCTGGTAGTGGGTATCTATGGGTCATATAGTGGGTCCTACATGGTCTGGAGGGTCCTGGAAGGGACCTGGGAGCATGGATGGGCTGCGGTCTTGCCGTTACCGTCTCCACTCCCACCAGCCCATATAGCGTGATAAGGGCGATAAGAACCTGATCCCAGATGGGGAACTTGGGGCGTTTTGGGGGGGTTCACATGGACAAGTCACCTCTAGCCTACTACGTATCTCTGAGACATGATAGCTCGCCATTTGACATTTGACATTTGACATTGGACATCCCCATGCTCTGCGAGCGATCTACCTCGTACAAAATGTTGGATAGCTGTCGCTCGCTTGTTGTCGCCCTGCTCTCAGGTTCTTGATAAACCGACGAGGTGAACAGACAGACAGACAGACAGACAGACAAGCCGCGAGCCTTTTCGTACCAACTCTCTCCAGCCCAGCCTGAGCTTTTCAAACCTTGTTCGGGGACCCCTCGGAGACAAGACAAGACATATACATATACCTACTTCTTCGTAATCCCCAAAGTTAAATGGAGACGATTGCGTTACCTGGCGCCACTGTACAAAAAGGCCTTTCCTTTGTTTCTTGCTGCGNCCCCCCCGCGCGGCCTTTATTGACTTTGTTTCAAGGTTGTTTAGTCGCACGAGTCAAAAGTAAACTAGGTGGGCTCCCTACCGTACTCGCTGAGGTACAGTACAGGCCAGGCGAAGTGAGGCGAGGCGCCTGCTTACTTACTTGCTAGTGTGCACGCTGTAGGAGGTAGGTAGACGCTGACGAGAGAAATACTGTATGTATGTCGCATCCCAAGCTGACCTAGCAGCTCCAATAGGCCGAGGCCATTCGAGGTTCCTTGCTCACGCCAGGGACGAAGGGGACACGGCAAACCAACCTTGACTCGTTCGGTTCTAAGCAACGGAGTAGTAGAGAACACCACAGCAGAACAACTCCCTACCTTCTACTAACATACCTAAGGTTAGGTAGGTAGATAGGTATTGTCCAGGTAACCTGGTCGACCGAGACCCGACGGAGTGAAAATCGCCATTGTCCGGCAACCCCATCTGGCTTGGCTGGTGGTGGTGCAAATATACCTTACTTAGGTTGAGGTCTATACATCTACCTCGACTTCCTCGCCTCTCTGTTTTGTACTTTTGATTTTCATTACCCAACACCGACTCTCGCTACCTACCTAATCTGTCGTCAGCTAGTAACAAGCCACGGCGCAGTCACACAACAATCACAAACACCCTGGGCACACACTCGTTTGATTACGCTCATCCTGCTCTACACTATCGCTCTCCCGAGTTGTCAATTGAGTCCGGGCGTTATGTTGAAGTGACCTTTCAAAGCAGCCTTCCGAACCAAAGAGACGACGATTTACTGCCCTCGCTCAGAGCTTACAGCCTCACGCAACCTGGCGCCGGCCTGACTCTACGCTCTCTCTCACACGCCAATCCTCTCTCTACCTATTTGTCTGCGTTACAGAGGCTACCCCGAGATGGCTCCTATGGTGGTAGACGTCGGGGTTGAGGCAGCCTCTCCTCCCACGCCCACGGAAGAGAATACCCCACCGCATTCGCCGCTGTCGCCCGAGAACATACCCAAAGAGAAGCGTCGGCGGAGATTGCTTCATCGCATACAACGCATGTCATCGTCGCCTTCTCTGCCACAGGCCGGTCGCTCCCGTTCGTCCAGCGCGCCTTATGGCACCCGCACAAATCTATCATGTGTGAGCCTATCGCCAAACCCCCCGTTCGCTCCAACTGCCTCGGGCAGCATCACTCCGGGCTATTTCTCTAGNTGGTCGCGGCTCTCCTTCAAATACTCCTGGCCACGAGATCGGATCAATTAGGGGCATTGGTGCTCTAGCGCCTCGCAAGACGACCGGCATCTCCTCCAATGCCCTCACGCCAACTACCGCTTGTTTACCCGCCGACGTCACAGTTTCGCGGCCAAGGCTCCGCAACATCCCCAGGAAGTTCTACGATTTCTGGACCACTCTGCCCCAAGAAGTTCGAGTCCAGATATTCTCCTATTTGAGACCCAAGGAGCTTGTTCGCCTGTCACGCGTAAATAAGGAATTCCATAGATTCTGTTTCGACGGCCAGCTTTGGATGTCGTTCGACGCTTCCGAGTTCTATACTCAGATACCAGCACGTTCCATGGCCAATATTATCGCCTCGGCGGGGCCGTTCATTAAAGATCTTAACCTACGCGGTTGCCTTCAGCTTGAGCAACACGAACGTGCTGCGATTCTGGTTTCGGCCTGCAAAAATTTGATCAACGCCTCGTTGGAAGGGTGTCGGAATTTTCAGTATTCAGTACTTCACGATCTTCTCCGATCTAACAACAAACTAGTCAACTTGAACTTAACGAGCATGACAACCGTGACTAATAGCACTTGCAAGATCATATCTCGGCATTGTCCACGATTGGAAACTCTCAACGTATCATGGTGCAAACATATGGATGCAAAGGGGCTCAAGATGGTGTTGTTAGGCTGTCCCAACCTGACGGAATTACGGGCCAGCGAAATCAAAGGTTTCGACAGCATTGAAGTCGCTAAAGCCATTTTCGAGACTAATCGTCTTGAGCGCCTAGTTTTGAGTGGCTGCACTGATCTTACGGACGATGCGCTCAAGACTATGACACATGGTGTATATCCTGAAATCGACATTCTTACCGATAGGCCGATTGTCCCACCTAGGAATCTTCGACATTTGGACTTAAGCCGCTGCTCGCAGTTGACGGATCGGGGTGTCAAGGCCCTCGGTCACCTCACGCCAGAGCTTGAAGGCCTACAGCTTAACCGTTGTACGGAGTTGACCGATGCGGCCATTGCACCCATCATCGCTTCTACTCCCCGCCTCACCCTTTTAGAGCTAGATGATCTCCCCGAGATCACCAATGACCTCTTGTCTAAGAATCTGGCCAATGCACCGTGCGCCTCTACGCTTCAACATCTTTCTGTGAGCTACTGCGAGAACATTGGCAATTCTGGCTTAATACCTGTCCTTAAGAATTGTGTGAGTCTCCGTAGCGTGGACATGGATAACACGCGAATCGGCGATCTTGTTCTTGCGGAGGCGGCCTCTATGGTACGGTCTCGGTCGGCTCGTACGTCATCTTGTACGCAACTCCCACGTGTGGGACTCAAGCTCGTGGTTTTTGACTGCAACTTGGTTACGTGGACGGGTATTCGCGAAATTATGTCACGCAATGCCGCTATTGAGCATGCTTCCACTAGCCTACCAACATATCCCACCGAGATCATTGGCCTCAAATGCTATTTCAATTGGCAGCAAACAGTGGAGCAGCACACGCAACGTGTTTTAAGAGGCGATTATTCTGCTGCGTCGAGGTTGGAAAGGAAATGGGCGGATTACATGCAAGCGATAGAAGAAGCTGGCACTGCAGGCGCTGGCTTGAGGCGCCGGAGGCGCCGGGCTAGGGAGGCTCAATTACTCCACGCACATGAAGAAGGGGGAATTATCGGTGGGTTCGGACGCCGAAGAGCGAGGACGATGACAGCGTCCTGCGCTGTCATGTGAAACCCCAAGGTACGATATCAGACGATGTTGCATTGACTCCTCGCACTTGCAAGAAGATGGCTCTCATTTCATTATGCATTTATTGCGATCATAGTATGGAGTTTTGGCATACAGGTCCTAAGGCATTCCTTTATTACTACTTTATTGTCATGTCTTGTGACTAATGACTATCAATTGGGTTCCCAGTCGCGGCGATACTGGATTGGACGGATAGACGTCCGGCATTAGACTGTCTTACTGTTTTCCACGATGAGGGAATGCATGATATCCACATAGTTTGGATGATAGCTAACCTCGCTCATCCTGCTAAGAACTGAATATGGAATCAGTGTACATCTATATTATATGTGGCCACGCGGGCGTGATCCCGTTGAGGCAAATCTCATTACCCACATGCCCGTTTTCGTTGTGCTAAAAGTAACCATCATATAGGCATCAATAGCGTGTGACAGGTTACAGCCTATAATTCCGCGTTGGCATTTGGTTTGAGCTTTTACCGCCCAGTGTAAATGTTGGTAAAAAAGGCACTACGTATCAAGTTAGTAGTTGTATTAGGCCTTAACCCCTTTTTATTGTTTCGGTCCTCCTTTTCTAATCCCTCGACCCTCTATCACGCGACTCGGATAGCTGACTAACCCCATAATCGGGACTAGTACACATCGTGAGATCTTTCTTCAAGCCTGTATAGCACCTATATAGTCACAAATCCACTCAGCAGTCAGTAATCAACCATAGCTAGGTAGGCTTCAGTTTCATCTCTACTCAATCTCTTAGCCTTATGTAGGAATATTCACCGACTGCTTCGGCTTTGGGCAGCAATTCTTACTATATCGAAATACGCCAGCGATTATTGGGAAAGGGGAGATTGTGGCTAACCTAGCCCTACTCAGCAACACTCTTGGGGCAACAAATAACCGCATGAATAGGCCTGAGGCAAACGCGAACCCGCTTATAGACGAAGAAAGGGGAGTGAGAGACAGTGTAGGCACGCTTGAGAGGGCGATGGGGATACTTGGGACGCGCATGTGAGCTGAGTCGGAACTCTCCGTGAAGATGAATTTATGAACGGCGATGTTAGCTTTATAGAAATGAGGCGATTAGAATAACGCGGCCGTTCGACAGGCGGACAACAGCTTCAAGCACATCTCTAAACCCCTCTCATCAGAATGCAAGGGGGTCGGCATCAAGGCTGTTTATATTCAATATTGCGGCCATTCGCCCCTTAGCCTTGTATACTATGTGAGCGCCTGACCAGGTCTCGAATAGCAAAACGGTGTTGATAAGGAACGGAACGGAAATCCCTCTAGAGGCGTTCATAGAGGTAGTAGAAGCATACTCGGCGCTACTACTATACAGGGTAACACGTGAAGATAATCTGTTCCAGACCGCCTGTCTAGACCATCGCTGGTAACGTCTCTTCTCACGAAGCCCCGAATACTTGGTGACGCACGAAGGACCCCAACTACTACTTACAGTAGCTAAATATCTATATACAAATAGCCCCTTTATTCTTGTATCTCAGGGGCTAAGAGGGTAGTCAGGATCGTGACACCTACGTCAGCGAAAAGGGCTACTACGGTTATTCGAGCGTGTATCTTTGTTGGTTCCGACGGTTTGCTGGACAATAGCTGCGAGTTTCGTTCCAGGCCGATGCGTATCACGGGGCTCGCCCATTTTAAAGCCACCTTGATACCCTTTGCCAGCGCAATGACGGTATACCCGGACGCCTCCCACACACCGATTTTTACGAGTCGTAGCCGTTATTGCTCTCGACTAAACCTCTCACGTGTTCAAACCTATGAACGGGCTCGGAGTTCATCTCAGCTAAGGACTGCCGGAATCGAGAAATGCGCAGCATGAAGATTGCTAGTATGGGCGAGGTCGTAGAGACAATCTCACTAACCGTGTATAACTGGGTCAGGGAGAAGTAACCAGCGTTGGCAACGTCGTTAAATTTTACATGGTGCAACAGTAGTCAGTTAATCGACATGGCGCTTGCGTTCTGCCTCCCGCATCATGCCCCCCCGTGGGACTGATTGTGCTGAACCCAAGTTATGGCGATCGGTGGCGAGAACCGAAACACCGTATATCACGAATGGTGATCACTGGCTTGGAGTGTCTGTCTCTCACATGAGTAATAGTAGCCTTGAAAACGAAGTGATATATATAGCGACTGTATTCTCAGCTAACCAAGTCCTTATTCTAGATAAATTTGGAAGGGACGAGGGGGCAGGGGAGATGGAAGGGAGGAAGGTGACAACAGTAAGTAACTATGGTAATCGTCCCGAGAAAAAAAGGAAAAGAGAAAAAAAAACAATACTACAAGTTGGACTTGAACTGCTAACTTAAAAAATGCCAAAAAAAAGAATCCCAGGGCTTAAGCGTTGCTTAGCTTCCTGGGACCGGAAAACCACTCTGAGTGCCTGTGGCCCTGCCTTCGACACGGTTGTTTGTCCTGCCGACTACTTTACCACTGGGCCATTAGACCATATAGGCCATGGTCATTGATCAGTGGGAACGTCTGTTGAAAAGACGCACACATATCGAAGTTTATAACCCTCTCGTGCGTACCTTATTAACTTTAATAGAGGGCATTCTATAGGGTATCTAGATAATAAGGTTATTCACTAATATACGCCCTCTCGTTTCACTCAGCTACCTATTACTGAAGCTGGATAGATAAGTAAGAATTAGGAGACGTATTCCTAGGATATGCCAAAGCCTCCCTATCCGAGACACTGCGGTAGCTCGCATTTATTGGCGCTGAACACGAGGCGGACCCCGACAGGGAGACGAAGGGAACAAGACCTCTCTACACATCCCAAGTATCCCGCACTGCATCCAATTGCGATGGCCCTCAGGGAGGATATTTTCGTGTAGCCAGCCTACGTAGAAGACACTATGGTTAAAACCCCTTGCGTACACGTCGCGCAGTCGGAACTTTGCTCCAACCATTTGACGCGCCTAGGAGACGGGATGTCGACATTGCGAAGGCCGGTCACTACCACCTTTTCCTGACCTGATGATCATCTCCATTGTCGCTCGCTGGACTCGTAACTAGGGATAGGTGGCGATAGTCACATCGAGTAAAAGCATTGTGATCCTTTGAAGTCCTTGGAGTTGTAATAGCACAAACCAAGTCTCTGATGATTCCAACGGCAATAGGCGAGGAGGGGGGGATCCCGGGGCAAGATCGCCGACGACCCCTTAGGCACGCCACCAAGGAGAGATGAAGTGAAGAATGGTACCGGGCACATGGGGNTTCAGCAGGACAGGGGCTCGCTCACTCACTCACAAAAAGAAAGGGGCCGGGTGCCGACGGCATCGCACAGAGTACCTATGTGTAGTACCTACCCGTATTGCGATATTGTCGAGGTGATCGATCCCTTGTGACAACTTGCCGTTCGCTTGAGCGTCTCGTCCGCGTGCTTACCGTACCGTACCGCGGCGAGGCCATGGCATGGCGATATTGCCGTTTACGCTGGTGGCGCCGTGGATTCTATGACTGGCCCCGACGACAGCGACGTTGTGGTGACGCGAAACGAGATTACATACATCGATGTAATGAACACGTCTGAAAGACCGGTGCGTCTGTCTACCAGGCTAAAGTTCATGATGGTCCTACATAGACGCAACACGCGCGCATGCTTATACCACCTACCTATCCTGGTAGGCAAGCCCGTCGAGATCATCCGCGCTGGATATTGGAACCAACAAGTAACATAGGACCATCAGGAGGCGTAGAGGATAGGAAGTACCGGTACAAGTCGCCAAGTCTAACAAGTCAGTCAGTCAGTCAGTTGTGAATTATCAGTTATTTAGCCACCCCCTGCCTTGTGGTACGAGATGAAGCGAGACCACGTTGTTGCCCGAAGAGGCCGAGAAGGAAGGAATATTCCAAGTACCATGTCCTCGGGACGATCCCACGAGGGGCTTGTCCAATGCCATGCCCGTCTGCCGACTTCGCCCATAACCATTACCTAATACCTACGCTACTAGGTACTGTGTATGAGATGGGAGGAATGGAATAGGGGGCCTAGATTAGGGGGCGGTTGAATCCCAGTGGTCTGGTACGCTGCGGAGCCCGGGGAATCTGGCCAATCAATCAGCGGAGGCCCAATGTGCCCTGAATTCGGCGGATTGTTCCGCAACCTTAATTCTAAATTCAGTGCAAGTCATTCGCTGGTGCAGAGATACATGTATTCACTTGGTTAGATAAGTACATATAGAGTTTGGTGTTATCTAAAAGAAGCTCTTCAATATAAAATATATTCTCGTTTCTTCTAAAGTGCATTCTATTACCAAGCTGCAGTGCACAGCAGCGGCCATTATTATCGGAGGTGTTTATTATACCTATACGGTAGTTATAGTACGCTAAGTATAAGGCAGACCCCGTAAGCCAGCCAATAGGCGAGGCCGCTGCAGGAAACCCATGCCCTTTCTTCCACTGTAACATGATGATGCATAGGGGCTGAAGATTGACCGTAGCATGCATTGAATGGGGCTGGATACTTCCCTCCACTATGCACATGCACAGGATGCGTGCAAGTATATATCATACTTACATATATCGTAGATAGGAGGTACTACCGATGGACTGAATACCTAGATAGGTCAAGTATGATGCACATATAGACGGAATGATCTGCGAACGTGCTCTTTTCAGTCAGTCAGTCAGTCAGCCAGTCGGATGTATAGGACTGATTACCCCTCCACCAGGTATGTGTCCTTGTTCAGGGAGTATATCGGTCTTCTTGCCCATTCAGTACACAAATGTAAGTCTATATATATACACACAACTGCACATGTAATAGTAGGCAATACTATATGTCAAGGGATCACCAAAAGCTGACCGACGCATTCCCTTTCCCTACCCGTAGAGCCATCGGCTAGTTACCCGAGACGGGTTGCTCGTCTCGGTACATTCTTTACTGTTCTGTTTACTTACTTCCCACCAAGGCCTAGGTCGTCCACATACCTACCTACTGACCTTTAGGTGTGTAGAACAGCACCAAACACAAATTGGTCTACCTAAATAGGCATCTCTCATTGAGGTCATCGTACGTAAGCTTCTTACGGGCTCTCTCTAGTGTACACATATACGCATCGCGTGCCCCGCACATCCGTAAAGGGCTTGCAGGCCGTAGGGCTGTAACAGCCAAGCCAAGCCCCCTCCGTCCGTCCGCTTTCCATTAAATGTATGCTGGCTGTACAGAAAACCGGAATACATACATGCACGTACATATGTATATATGTAAGGCAGGTTTCGTTGCAGCTACCTACTACAACGTTCGGAAGGCTGGCATTCGCGAGCCTTAGGCAAAATTTAGATATAGCTGCTTACCATGCAGACAGGCACCCGAGCTTTCTCTATTTCCATTCTATTATATTCCAGGCGAAAGCAAGGCTAAATTCACTGCTACCTACTTCGAAAAGCAAAACTAATTGGTTGTGGTGAACCAACTGCATAAGCTCGCGCCTATTTTTCTTGTTAGATGGATGGTATCCAAGTAGATGTTCTATGTAGTTAGATAGCTTAGCTACGTCCCTAAATTGTCTGCCTAAATAAGTATTTTCCAGATTTTCTTCCCAGATACCACTCTTACTGTAACCCTCGCATACCTACAAGCTATCGAATGCGCCGAAGCCAACAGAACAGGTCTCATTTACGGCCGACAAAGTCCTGTCCTCCCGAACGGAGATCGTATGTTCCTTCTGGCTACAACCCCGAATCGTACGGCATACATACATAGTACACAATGACTGCATAACGGCGTTCCCTTCCATTCCCTTTCCTAAATGTATACCGGTTCCGAGTGCGAGCTGCAAAGGCTCACCTAAATTAATCATCCCTTTCTCGCTGATGCGCCGCCCTGCCGTGCTATACAACCCACGCCCGCTCCGCACATCATTAGATATTCTCAGATCACAGCGGAATGACACAGTAAGCTGACCACGCGCTGTACGTAGCCATGCAGCTTAGCGGCCCGCACGCTCTTGTTTCCCATTTGACTGCCTATATAGCATAGCTATCATGTTCTCCGGTATCTCTGCGGCATAATTCATACTAGGATTCCGCAGGTTGCTGAGACTATCCTATCCTACCCCATCGAGTTCGCGCAAATTCACATGTCACAGGCCGTAAGGTCAAAGGAAGTGAGATAAGAATGTAGCAACACTGGATTGGAAAGAAAACGCATTATTACTATCCTCAAAAGGATATCCAAATCACAAAATTCACCAGAAAATGATTAAGACTGAGGTTGTTTGTATTTTGCCGGTCGTTTTTTTTGTACCTATTTCTCTTCCTATTAATTCTACTACGTAACGAGCNAAACATGACGGAGCAGGGGTTGAGTGTTCNGGGGGGATAGCGACCGAAACCTCCTAGCCAGCGCCCACAGGGCGGATCCCGGCCAGGGCCGACACGCTATGAAGACCAGCATCTCATGTCAACAGAACATCGTACGACGATGTCTCTCCAGTAAAGAGAATTGGACTAAATCCGCGCAGCGGGCGTTCCATATTCCTCCTCCAGATATGACTTTTCTTCACTATTCCTTATTCGTAGCCGCGGTGCGTATCGTTCGCGCCGTCTCTAGAAAAGGGAGAGGAGATCCGAATGTAGTGAGATGATGCTACGATTTGCCATCTACCATCCTAACCCGGCACCACGCGAGCATAGTTGTATGCACGCACACACGCCTACAGCATTAATTCCCCTCACTTCATTGACCTCGGTCGTGCCAAATAGCTGGGTAAGGATTGCTGTAGTCGAACTCGGCGCGGCGCTTCATTGAAACCCCAAGACCAAATTAGTGGAGGGGTCATCGGGCTAGGATAGTGACGACATTAACGGCGAGTGAAGAGCTCTATGCTTCCCTGTCCGGCAGAGATTGTCGCATATCGCCCGGCTTCTTTTTTTCTTATATTTTTGCTTGATCGTGAGATCAGTCCCCGCTCGCTTCAAGCCCCACGATTACACCCTGAACATCAAGCTTGCCGATCTTGCCACGGCTTGCATTGTGAACAAGGCGAATACACCTTGGTAATGAGGTGGACAACCAGTGCCAGCCTCTGACAAGAGTATCACAGATACTGTAGTCGTTGATCCAAAATGATGCAAACAGTCGACCTTGGATATACATGTCGTTCGGATCCAGTCCGCGCACTATCCATCGAAATTTCCGTTCTCGCTTATTTGACCTTAATCGTTCGAATAACAAGTTCAACTTCTAGTTAGATACTGATTTCGTAGCTTAAAATCTTCATAAAGCGTGTGGGGATATTCGTCATTAGGTCGTTACATCATTCGGTAATTAAAAACCAAGGTTGGGTTGAAGAGAATAGATAACCACTTGAAGCGAGTGTGGTGGCCGATTCGAGAGCCGATTCGGGACGCACAGGGTATCGTTCGTGTCCTGTCGTATATTGTCGGGGACGATATATATATGAAAGCCACTTTATGCCGTGATAAAAAAAAAACGAGGAAAACCCCCTAGAATCCGAAATAACCTGTCCCGGTTTCCGCCGGGAGATGTGTGGTGCATCGCTGCATGTATCTCTTTCTTTGAATGTATGAAAACCCGGCCCCGCTATATGCTGTTAAGGCCTGTCCTGAGTGTAAATGCAATCAATAGATCCTCCCAGTTCCTGCCATGAGATCGGAAAAAAGAAATAGCTTTGACCGAGCTCGCGGTTGCGGTGATATGAGAGTTCCCTGGAGTAAAAGAAAACACAGTATAAAAAGACAGACGCTCGCTTGCTTTGAATCATCGACAAACTAAAGAAACCCCAAAATTAATACTGCTTGGTATAATGGCCACGAAGCCGCGCGCTGGTCGCCGAAATGCTCCGGGCTGCGATGAGATATACGCCATACGCGCTGCGCCCCGCCCGAGCCGAGGAACGAAACACCAGACCGCTGATATAATGAAGAGTGACATCTATGAGGTTGTCACTACAGGGTAGTGATCCCTCGGCTTGGGCGGTGGTTGTCACATGATCGTGGCATACTCTTGATACCGATCCCAGCCAAAACCACCGTAGCCCATATTCACGCCGCAATGAGACGCTAACATGCTCGGGAGTGGTAATGCGGGAATTGGGGAAGTGACCATTGGCGAACTGTAGAACAATCCTGCAGACGAGTACGGCTGGCTAAAAGCAGGAGCGGGAGACGACATTTCGATCTCATGCAGTGACATATTTGACCAGAGCGGCGTATTTGAATCCGTCGAAGTCGAAGTGACGGCCGGGCTCGAGGGAAGTATTCGCCATGAGTCAACTGGGGCCGGTACCCCCGGTGAGTGACTAGTTTGCGACCAGATGGTTGCGCCAACGGGCGAGCTGGGCAGAAGCGGCGGTTGGCGGATTACATCGACGATCTTCGGTGGTGGCGGAAGCAGGGGTTTGTTCAATAATGCAATGATGCTGTTCTTGACTTCCTCGCTCTTCCCACAAAGCAATTCTCCTGCACCCTCTTCCTCCAACCCTTCCAACGCGGTGACATGTGTCCTAAAGACGTACTTATTGATTGCCTGAATAAAATCCTCGTGGAGTTTCTTGGCATGCTGCTCTTTCTCGGGCCAATCGTACGAGCCGGCCTTGGCGTCGACAGAAACGACATCCTTGTGATGCTCGATGAGAGCTTCTATCGTATCGGGAGTTAACTTGAACGCGACCTCGTTCCGCAATACCATGTCGACATGAACTATGTACGCCTCGACATGGATGAACTCGTAGTTGTGAAGAGCCTCAACAAGGGGATTGGAATCTTTGCGCAGCTCGGCATCTGGGTGTTTAGGAAGCATCAAGGAAGCCAGAGTCCATATAGCATTTGAGGAAGACAAAGTCTCGGTGAGGCATCTCTGATGTTGGGGGACACTGTTGAGTGGCCGCTTTACCCTATTGATGCGCTTGAGGGTCTGAGTTAACCACGGTTCTATTTTGGAGCCGAGAACAACATTGACGGACGAGGCGCGAGGTGCGAAAGCAGCAGCGGAAGCGGGCAACAGTTGCGGAGGCATGGCGTATAGACTGCAGACTGCCTTAACGACAGAAAACAGTAAACGTATAGAGAAGAGGCGGCCGTGAGGACTAATACTATCTATAGCAGTGGAGAGAGAGAGGGCGGAGGAAACGAGCAGAGCAGAGCAGAGGGTCAAAGTAATAATAGGAACACAATGGAAAAGGGCGGCAACGGGCTGAGGCGGTTCCCCAGACAGGGTTATTAGCTAAGACGCCTGCAGCCGCGAAGAACAAGAAGAGAACGTGGACGATATAGCTCGTGAAGAAGGGAAGAGGAGGGTAAGACAAGCCGCGGTGGTGTGTGGGTGGTGGGGTTGAGTTATAGAGAAGTCCTAGACGGATGGATGGGGCGATGGGATAGCAGCAGTAGCAGCAGCGACACGAGCAGAGTAGAGCAGTACGGGGGTACTCGGCATCGGCATGGGAGGAGTAGCGTACAGTAGTGCCATCAAGCCCTTGGTCGCCATCGTTCGGATCGCCTTTTTAATATGTCGAGTAATTAATTGAATTTTTCGTCGATGAGATCCCTTCTGAGCCAGAGGGACGAGGCATGGCCCGCTCTCGTGCATGAGTACCTAGGTAGACGGCCGAAAAAGTTGGCATGTTGCATCAGCAGCGGTAGCAGCAGCAGCAGCAAGCAGCAAGCAGCATCGGAGTCTGCGAATGGCGAGGTACATGTCCTCTGCTACCCTACGGCAGAGTCTTAGCAGAGGTCTTAGCCTCTTAGGTAGGTAGGGCGTGTAGCTGCTGCTAGTTGCTGGGCTCCTGGGCTCCTGGGCTGCCGGGCTGCTTGCTGCCATGCCACTTACACGTACGTACATGAGCAGGCGGGTACTCGTACACCACTGTTCACCACTGTAGGTACCTCACCTACCTAATGGGTTCTGATGGCAGGGCGTTTTAGGCCCGTGGACCGTGGGCCGTTGGACCGGGTCAAGATGGTAGATC
>JAPUUL010000505.1:0-17453 GCA_029590625.1 Lasiodiplodia mahajangana
CCGTGATAGACGACTTGGGAACAATATCTACAATTCCCTCGGGGGCACTTGTGATACCGGTAGGCGAAGCGGTCGTGGTAGGCAAGCGGGAGAGAAGTGTGTTACCGCTATTGCATGGGCGGAAGACGGCGCCGCCATTCGAAGCGAGGATGGAGGGGCGAAGATGGGGTAGAGAAGAAAACGGTCTATCATAGTGGGCAGATACAGGGCAGGGTTAGCCTAGCTACGAAGGATGTTGATATGANGGGGGGGATTGGAAGAAGCCCATACCTTGTCGCCGCCAGCGTCTGTGTGGGCGCAATGCATTTCTTACAAGCGCGCGAAAGGGCTGCTCTCGCGGTTGACGATGCGAGACTTAAAGACGACATTTTGCCCACTCTAGTTGCGCTGCCGATGGTGATGTCTTGTCTTGTCTCGCCCCGATTTCCCGTTGCCCCTCGAACCCTCTTCCGGCAGCCTTAGGTGATTGTAGATATACGTCTACTCAAGGTAGGTGTGTTGCGACAAGCTTAGAGCGGCTAATAATTACGACGGAGGTAATGCATTCGTTGTCGGCCTGTGTATGCTGTACTGAACCTGGCCCAAAAATTCCGACTACTGGTTTTAGTTAACGGCCCGGCAGCAGCTGACTTTAATAGCAAGATCTGGGTACTGGTGGGTCAGTTATAGTTATAGTGCTTGATACAGTAACAATACGAGTACATCTCTTGTCCTTTGGGACACAGCATGTAGCTCAATCGCAAATTATATAAAATGAGGAGCTAGCTACTGAAGTAATGATGCTACGATTATAGCTATCACCTAACTGTAGGTAAGGCCAGGGTGAAAAAAGGACGAGAGAAAACAAACATGTTCCGGCTGGGGTTTAGCTGAAGTTTGAATTCCAACGTCTTCGAGTACTAGGCTCCTTTCAATGGGAATCATCCGTTAGGGCTTGGCTTCCTGGCTCGGCCACAGCCATTGAGAATTTGTATTCATATAAAAGGTAAGCATCGACTGCCATCAGATTGGCAGTCTCTCGAATGTTAATCAAAGAAGGGTAATCTAATCTAAAGAGTATTATAGTACTAGTAGAAAGTCTTCTCCAAGACAATCAATTACCAAATCACGCATTTTACATCTCGTAAATGCGCCTCTCATCTCCGGCAAGCTCTGGTCTCGTACCTCCGTGAAGCTCATACGGCGTGTACTGGTGGCCATATTGCTGACTCGTCTGCTTGGGGGCATTGTAACTGTACACGTACTTGTCCACAGCAGCAGCTGACATGTTCGGCGGGCTGATTGTCGGCTCTGTTTTACCATTCTGCCTTCTTCTCTTATAAAGGAAATACACTCCGGCGATGATAATGCCTAGTGCTGCCACGGCCCCAACCACAACGCCAGCTATGGCACCGCCCGGTAGAGTGGCTGCGGTGCTCTTATTAGATGATGGCACCGAGGGACTGCCGCTGTTTGAAGCTGCGCCAGGTTCCGTGCTGGTAGCATTGGTACAGTTGGCCTGGAGGTCTGCAGAAGTGACTGATACCAAAGTACTCTCGCGAGTAGGATTCGCTGCCCACATCGTGAACACGCCCGCATCGTGATCTACCATGAGATACGCTCCAGTTAGGAAATAGCGGCCTAGCGTAGTCGGGTTGTCGTACACGTCGTTAAATAGGAACTCCCGCTGCGAGTTGTTGAAAATGCGGCTGCCGTTGCGGTCGACGTCAACATATGGAACCAGATACTGGTTATTTGGTATACGGACGTCGAGGCCCGAGGATAGAGATATAGTCATGTCGCCGTCAAAACTACAAGAGGCCCTAATTAGTCCGAAGTCCGAGATCCGCTTGAACCATCTCTCCCCCAATTTTTTGTGACTTACAAATCCCCGCCATCGTACAGATACGAGGACCAGTGCAGCCCGAAAGATCTCCCGATATTAGACATCCCTGTTGCATCCTCAAACCCGCTGATTATCGATTGCGGTCCCTCGAGGAGCAGCTGGCGTTGTGGGACTATACATGCGTCAAAGGCGGCGTTTGAAGGGAGAAGTTCAACGTCGTCACCAGTCCGAAGATTGAGCTTCACGCCCGAGACGCGAACCTTCATACCCGTCCAGCATCCAGTCCTGTCACTGAAGTCCAGCGGTTGCGTGTAGTTCGTACCGATGACTTTCTGGGTATCATACCCGCCGAAGACTATGCTCCCATCTATCGCATCCTCTGCAGCTACCCACATCCGACCCCAAAATATGGACCATACACGCGAGCCTATTCGTCCCGCCTGCACAAGAGTATTCAGAAGCGTCGAGTTCGAGCCTAGGCCGATCGGATGGGAAATGGTGTAGCCGTGATCCCAAGATAGTCTGGGGACCCCGAAAGGGTAGGATTCCGCGACCTGGACGGAGCCGATATGTAGGGCGTCCTCTACGGCAACGCTTGAACGCAGGAGCTTCCCGATGCCTGTCTCGGCGCCTTCCCCTTGAGTTTCGACAGGAGCACCTCCGGCTGAGGGGATGTCTTCGGCCTTTTGGTATGACGATGAGTTCGCCTCGGAATAGAGGTTACCGCGCCGCACTTGACATATTACATCATTGAAGATGATGCTAGAGTCGCAGAAGGGCTGCTCATCGTAGATCCAGGTATTGTTAAGCTCTCTATGACGCTATGTGTCAATTCTCGGTAACTAGATACTATTCTGGCTCGACTTACGGCCACGGGAGAAATACTATGTCTTGAGGCGGCGTGCCCACGCTTGCCAGAATCCCTTTGGTGAGCGATTCTGAATTGTCAGGTAGTATTTGGATGTCAGTGATCGGGAATGCCAGAGGCTCGATATCTCCGCAGGACATAGCAAAGGCGGGCTCGCAGACCAAGATTAGAAGTAGAAAATCGGCCACAATCATGGTGCTATGCAAGTAGGTAGCCCTACACGTAGATATCCCCGACCAACATCCCGATCAAAGACAGGGAAAGGAAAAAGAGTATACATGTTCCAGCCAGCAAACATGCTGCAACGGGGCAGTTATTCTCTATTTACATGCGTTGTTAATTTACTAATTTAGTCCCCCGATGGACCCGACTATTCATTATGTTGGTTTCAAACTCACGACGTGCATGATAGGGGATTTCTATAGCGGTCTTGGCCAAGATCCAACTACAGGAAGAGCAGCGCTCATCGCGCGTCGTAGCCGATCGCTCATTGGGTATAGCAAACGCGGCTGTTCATGAGATTGGGGCGCCCCACGGCAGCGCTTATATGGCCAACAAGCTCTTCAACAAGTTTTGAAGGAACAAGGATCGAAGTGGCACTGATCGTCAGGTTTCACAAAAGTCCCTTGCCTAATAAACATTAGCTTTTCTTCATCCAACTTCGCTCAAGATGAACGAAGGACACGTCTCCATCATTCCTTACTAATTTAGAGCTTGGAATAATAGGTGTTTTTCCCATAGTGACTTCAGCCAGATTACGCCATCGTCTGTCTGTTGGTTTGTTTGCTTGTTTGAAATGCGTATAGCTGCAGCGTGATGAATTTGCTACTGAGGCGACCAGTTCGCCTCTTCATGATCGTATCTTCCGTTTTAGTATTCTACACCCTGGTCAATCTTCGTTCTACACGTGATCCGACCGCCGACACGAAGAGCGCGTCTCGGTTCGCCTATGTCGAGAGCAGTTTTGACTGGTCCACGATAACAGAGAAGAACCCAATTCCGGCATCCCAATTGCGATCTCTTCCCAAGGGCACTCCTAAGAAGCTCCCCGCGGTCCAGCATCGGTTCCGCACCGACGAGAGTCCGGCAGGGAAAGCACGTCGCCAGGTCCTTGCGGATCGGCGTGACGAGGTTAGGGATGCGTTCGTCAAGAGCTGGAAGAGCTATAGACGGTATGCTTGGATGTCGGACGAGGTGACGCCTGTATCGGGCTCGAGAAAGGACAGCTTTGGCGGCTGGGCCGCTACCCTTGTCGACTCTCTGGATAGTCTCTGGATCATGGATCTCAAAGACTACTTTTACGAGGCTGTTGCTGCGACTGCCCGTATAGATTGGTCCGATACGAAAGAAACGGCTTGCAATTGGTTTGAGACTACCATTCGTCACTTGGGTGGGCTGTTAAGTGCATACGATCTTAGCCATGAGCCGGCACTTCTCCGCAAGGCGGTCGAGCTCGGGGATATGTTGTATATGGCCTTCGACACGCCGACGCGAATGCCGCCTTTCTGGCTTGATTTCGAACTCGCGAAAGCGGGACTGCTACGCGCCGGCAGTCGCGATCCCTCTGCTTCCGCGACGTCTTCTTCTCTCGAATTTACTAGGTTAACACAACTCACGGGCGAGGCAAAATATTATGATGCAATTGACCGGATCACGGAGATGCTTGACCGAACGCAAAACGCAACTAGGTTGCCGGGCGTGTGGCCAACTTTTTTGGACCTACGAAACTTCGTTTTCGACCAGGAAGAAGGATTCACGCTAGGTGCCCTTGCCGATTCTATGTACGAGATGTTCCCTAAAACATACGCCTTGCTGGGCNGGCTCGAGCCTGTTTATGAAAAGTTGTACCGCGATGCCATGGAGGCGATAACTACGCACGTGCTCTTCCGCCCAAAACTTCCCGACCAGGCCGACATATTAGTCCCTGGCAACGTGTGGGTGAGGGACGGCGGTAGAATCGACCTACAGCCGGAAGCTCAGCACTTGGCCTGTTTCGTCGGAGGTAATGACACACTTTCCCGCTTTTTAGAAGTCTTGTTGGCCCGTTCTTGTACTGACAGCCTACTTCTCTCAGGCATGTTTGGCCTAGGCGGCAAGTTATTCAATATCCCTGATCATGTCCAGATTGGGGAGAAGGTTACCCGCGGTTGTGTTTGGGCATACGAGGCTATGCCGTCAGGAGTAATGCCGGAGATTTGCGGTTTCATACCGTGCCCTGCTAAGGGGCCGTGTCCGTGGGAGGGCGAAACCTTCTCGGACCGGCATGGTCGGACGCTTCCGAAGGGGTTCGAGAATGCCCGAGATCCTCGCTATATTTTACGGCCCGAGGCCATCGAGAGTGTTTTTTACATGTACCGCATAACGGGGAAGATGGAGTATCAGGTTTGTGGCGACGCCTAACCCTACGGGGTCGTTCTCTCGATTCCGCCACCGCTGAGGCTAACTAGGACTAGGAGATGGCCTGGCGAATGTTTCAGTCGATAAAGGAGGCGACGGAGACCGAACTTGCGTTCTCAGCCATCGAGGACGTTACTGTCGAAGGTGACAAGACTGAGAAGACGGACTCTATGGAAGTACGTAATAGTGAAAACTTTAATACTCGCTTCTTGCTGACCCGTTGATAACAGAGCTTCTGGTTATCCGAGACACTAAAATACTTCTACCTTATCTTTTCACCGCCTGATCTCATCAGTCTTGACGAGTATGTCTTCAATACTGAGGCTCACCCATATAGGCGCCCATGAAACTCTTAAGAAGCCGTGTTCCAGGACGCTGAGATACAGAGTTCTACATGCGCCGTAGCCTTCACCACTAATTAGGTGCGCTGGCGCGCTGCAATGTAAAGGATTGGGGAGATTCGGCGTACAGAAATATCACGTCACTCTTAGCTACATAGAAATGGTCGTATGGTGATGTCGATTTGGCTATCACTACAGTTCACAAACGCCAATACCTTGCTCGGTAGCAGACCACGGTAACGGCGAAGCTTCTATCAAGCCAATCCAAGCCGGCGTCACAAATGCATTTCAACGCCAACCCAACCCAGTAATCAAAATATGTTGCCGATTGAGCCCGGAATCCAGCCCAACCGGCGCCGGTGACACCACCTCGGTAGCAGTGTACTCAAAAAGTCCAAGGACTAAATTATAAGACCAGCTTGAGCATGTTCCAACACTGCAAGATGAAAATACGAACACGGCAGTACTACATAGCCGGTCGAGATGAAGTCTATCGGGGGTCGAAGATGATATCTCCTGACCAGGTTGATATACGTGGTTATCCAATGATGATCTAGCTTGGCTTGCCAACTGATACCATCTCAACGTCAATATGATAAGAGTGTGCCGATAGCCGAAAGTGTGAAATGCCTAGATCATACCAACCCACAGTACAGCGCCAGTACAGTATCTACCATACTGGGTAACGTGCTCGAAATGTTTACCGTAGAATACTAACAAAGGTATGCTGTATGTATTACCTTCAACCTTCGAATCCCCCTGCGAAGCGAGTGATCAGATCAACTGAGGGTAGCCCCCCCCTGCTTACCTGGGAGTCCCGTGCACTTCTACGTAAAAATCATCCATAGAGTACTTACGCGCCACACAGCGCGCCACACAATTGGGCACTGCAGCCATACAGTTGGGTACTGCAGCCACCTAATGGGTACCACTGCCACACTGCCCCCACACCACCGCCACCCGCTTTTAGACCTTTTAACTAGAATAACTCTACTAATATTGATTTTTTTGGGGCGCAGAAAATTCTATTCAATAGCCTTTAAAGTAGCTAATCGATTAATACCGGTTGTACTAATATAGGACTAATATTAGTAGAGTTATTTTAGTTGTGAAATTTAGTAGTTAGCGGTAGTGTAGCGCTATAGTTTCAGTGGGTGTTTGTACCTACTTAGCGGTTCGGGCGCAACAAAGTACTTTGTGGATGATTTCTTTGTCTAAGTGCACGGGACTCTCAGGAAAGCAGGGGGAGGCTACCCTCAGTTAATGTGTAGACTCCTGCGAAGCGAGACCTCTCGGGTGGGTTGAGAAAGGCACGCTACTACTGCGCGTGAATGTGTTGCCTTCTGATTCGTTTCTCCGCAACGGTCACATATATATAATACTAATTAGCTACTTACCAAGTGTCTACCGTATACGCGTACTTGGCTACCGACTGCTGTCATTCCGGTACCAATGCCGAAAGGGATCGAAAGCTCTGTACAGTGTTGTAGTACTGTAAGGGGCATACGTTTGTGCGGCTCCAAGCATCGCAAGCGTCTTGGCAAGGCGGTTGCCTACCTGACTAGGTTTACCTTCTTTGGACGCAGTATAGTATGTACTTTGTAGTAATTTTGTACAGCCTTGCCGAGCACTCTATTTCCCCAAATTGATGTTATTTCCTCCGGGATATCGAAGGGCGTCTAGGTAGTAGAATTGGCCGTCCGCTGAGAGCATGACGTTCTTGAAATACAAGTATTTGCGTCCGAAGCAGACGCAAAGAACAGTCGGTAAAGCCAGTCTCGCCACAAAGTTTCTAGTGGGTTAACTTATGTTGGCCAAGACCCGATCTCCTTGGCTTCAGGGATCTCGTGGGTGACAATGCAGTCATTGAGGTGGTTGTGAAAAATCTATGCTGTGCTTCGTTGTGTTAACCTAGGGAGCTGGGAAGTGGTGGTTCTTGTCCTGTGTATATAAACTTGACCTAGCGTGCTTGTTGATTTCCTCGGCTTGTCCTACTTGGAGCTTGTGTCGTTCTTGTTAGACATATACAGAACTTTGAAGAAAATTTATCCACTGAGTTAGAACAAATCGCAAAGGCTCGCCTCGTACCGTGTGATACGATGGCCGCTGATGAAAACGGTCTTGCTTCGGCCGAGGGAAACACCTCGGGCCAGGCGAATACGCCCATGTCTCGTCCAGCCCACGCATTGACCTACGTGCGCGTAATCCAAGAGCTGAGCAGTGATGCGATCAATGGTCTGTCGAGCACTGTTGCCGAGCAGCGTTTGGAAGAACTTGGCAGGAATGTCTTGGGTGAATCTGAAGGCGTGTCTCCATTCAAGATTATCGTTGCCCAAATTGCCAATGCCATGACCCTAGTGCGTTCTACGATACCTTATGTTTTGTTTGATATTGAGGAGCAAAATGTTAACGTGTAAAAGGTGCTTATCTTGGCCATGGCGGTTAGTTTTGGCATCAGGTCCTGGATTGAAGGAGCTGTCATTACTATCGTCATTCTCGTTAATATAATTGTAGGGTTCTTCCAGGAATACTCTGCCGAGAAGACTATGGATTCCCTTCGATCCTTAAGCTCCCCTACGGCATGTGTCGTTAGGGACGGGAATGCTTCCGTTATTCCAACCGGCGACGTTGTCATTGGCGACCTAGTAGAGCTGAAAACTGGCGATACAGTCCCAGCCGACCTTCGGTGAGTTGTTACGTTGTTGATTCTTTACCGGGAGCAATTCAGTAGCTAAAGTATGATTACAGCATCACCGAGGCTGTGAATTTCGAGACAGATGAGTCGCTATTGACCGGCGAATCGCTCCCCGTTCGGAAAGACGAAAATGCCGTTTTCGATGATGAGACTGGCCCAGGCGATAGACTCAACATCGCATACAGCTCCTCTACCGTTACCAAGGGACGAGCTAAAGGAGTGGTATTCGCAACAGGAATGCAAACTGAGATTGGTGCTATTGCTATGGCCCTTCGTGAGAAGAGCTCCAAAGTCCGACCCGTCAAAAGGAAGCCAGATGGAACTGCGAAACCCCACCGGTACTTGGAAGCGTACACCCTCACAATGACTGATGCTATTGGACGTTTTCTCGGAGTCAATGTTGGAACGCCTCTCCAGAAAAAATTGTCGAAGCTTGCTATATTGCTATTCTTCGTAGCCGTGATATTCGCTATCGTCGTACTGGCTGCAAACAAATTCTCGAGTCGTTCCGAGGTGATTATATATGCTGTAGCAACTGGGCTATCTAGTAAGTATTTCCCGGGGCTATTTATTCTAGTTTTGGCGATTTCCGGAGCATAGACTCCCCATTTTGATGGAAGCTGTGTCTCTAAGATTCCCATGACTGGTACTCAAGATGGCGATAACTAACCCCGAGTGTTCTAGTGATACCGGCTTCTCTAGTCGTCGTTTTAACTATTA
Organism: Lasiodiplodia mahajangana; assembly: GCA_029590625.1. NCBI lineage: Eukaryota > Fungi > Ascomycota > Dothideomycetes > Botryosphaeriales > Botryosphaeriaceae > Lasiodiplodia > Lasiodiplodia mahajangana. The sequence continues at coordinate 8,847 of JAPUUL010000505.1, forward strand.
CTATGGCGGCAGGTACGAAACGTATGGTGCAACGTCATGTCATCGTGCGAAACCTGAAATCTCTCGAAGCCCTCGGCGCAGTCACGGATATATGTTCGGATAAGACTGGTACTCTGACGCAGGGTAAGATGGTTGCGAGACGCGCTTGGACCCCGGCTCTAGGGACATATACCGTGGACACGTCCTCTGATCCGTTCAATCCTACGATTGGGGGTATTATGTTTGATAGCCGACCACCTAGCCAGCTAGATGCCAATAAAGACGAGCCCGCCAACGGCACCGTCTCTGAGCCGGCTGAACTTTTATCGAAAGGTGGCTCGGCTTTGGCTGAATATCTTCGTGTTGCGTCACTTGCGAACCTTGCTACTGTCTCCGAGCTAGATGGTAAATGGCACGCTCGTGGTGATCCTACGGAGATTGCAATTCAAGTATTTGCTTCTCGGCTGGATTGGAACAGACTCAAATTTACGAAGGGAGATAAACCTGAATGGACTCAAATAACAGAGCTGCCTTTTGATTCCGATGTAAAGCGCATGTCTGTCGTATTCAAACACAACCCGACTAGCGAGTCGTTTGTGTTCACTAAAGGTGCTGTTGAGCGCGTAATCGAAACTTGCGAGTACTATCACCTGGAGGATGATCAACGGCCAACTAAGATGACGGGCGATTTTCGGGAGGAGATCCTGGAAAACATGACAGCCCTTGCTAGCATGGGTCTTCGAGTTTTGGCCCTTGCGAGCAAGAGATATAGCGGAGAGTTAAAGAAGGGTGACGACGTTGACCGGGCCTCAGTTGAGTCGAATCTTACATTCCGGGGCCTTATCGGCCTTTACGACCCTCCACGTCCCGAATCGGCTCCAGCTGTACGAAGCTGTCACGAGGCAGGCATCTCGGTTCATATGTTGACCGGTGACCACCCAGAGACGGCAAAGGCCATTGCCATCGAAGTAGGCATCTTGCCAAGCCGCATCGAGCGCGTTAGAAAAGATATCGCAAATTGTATGGTCATGACAGCTAGTCAATTTGATGCGTTGAGCGACGAGGAGGTAGATGAGCTGCCAGTTCTACCGCTGGTTATCGCCCGGTGTGCTCCCAGCACCAAGGTCCGGATGATCGACGCACTTCATCGGCGTAAGAGGTTTTGTGCTATGGTGAGTTCCCCTCTCTTTCCCCCATCTGTGCGAGTCGTTATGGTTGACGGTATTTTCTATAGACTGGCGATGGTGTGAACGACTCTCCGTCATTGAAGCGAGCCGACGTGGGTATCGCCATGGGCCAAGCCGGCAGCGACGTTGCTAAAGAAGCCTCGGACGTGGTGCTCTCGGATGACAATTTTGCCAGCATTGTAGCGGCTATCGAGGAAGGCCGCCGCATCTTCGACAATATCCAGAAGTTTATTTTGCATGTACTCGCCGAGAACATCGCCCAGGCTTTGACGCTGCTGGTTGGGCTAGCGTTCAAGGATAGCACCGGGTTGTCTGTGTTCCCTTTGGCGCCGGTTGAGATTCTTTGGATTATATGTGTTACCTCCGGGGCCCCAGATATGGGCCTGGGGTTCGAGCGTGCGGTTCCTGACATTATGAGTCGGCCGCCAAAGAGCTTGAAAACTGGCGTTTTTGACCTCGAGTTCTTGATTGACATGGTCGTCTACGGTGTATGGGTCGCTGCTCTCTGTCTTGGCAGCTTCTCGCTTGTCGTCTATCGCTTCGGAGGCGGCAACCTTGGACAGGGGTGCAACGAGGAATACAATGACTCCTGTGAGGTGGTCTTCCGGGCACGCGCGACGACCTTTGCCTGCCTCACTTGGTTCGCTCTCTTCCTGGCATGGGAGATGATCGACCGCCGACGGTCCTTTTTCAGAATGCAACCAGGCTCAAAGCGATACCTGACGCAGTGGGCATTGGATGTTTGGCGAAACAGATTTCTGTTCTGGGCTGTTGCGTTTGGTTTCTTCTCATTGTTCCCCATCGTTTACATCCCCGGGCTCAACACCGTCGTATTCAAGCACGTTGGAATCACCTGGGAGTGGGCAATTGTCATCGTCGCCTCGGCGCTCTTCTTCGGGGGTGTCGAATGCTGGAAGTGGGCGAAGAGGGTGTATTACCGGAAGCGAGACGCTCATACACACGCTCAAGGCCGAGCTGCGTGGAAGGAGCTCGATGTGGAGCAGCGTATATTCTCGGAGTATCTTGCATTCTCACCAGACAATAATGCTAACGACTCTCCTGTCGAGAAACGCCAATGACTACGAAGGGGCGGGAAGCCCCGTAGTGCAGTTGGTGCTGTTGGTGCTGTTGGTGCTGTAGGAGAGGCAGCTGTGGAAGCGGAAAGCAACGATACGGCCCAGGAGAACCGGTATTCCAGGGCCGGACGGCATGCTTTGCTGGAGGGTCAGGGATATAGCCATCGGATAGGCAGTAAGAATGCTATGGCGGTGACTACTGAGATTAGTGTTGGAGAGGATGATGGCGAAGATTGGGATAGCGGTGAGGATAAGGGTGGGAGGGTTCAGTGGGCGGGGGAGCGACAGCGGGATGTGATGAGTATTAAAGTTGACAAAGTGAAGCCGAATCGAACACCACAAGACAATAAAGTCACCAATCGAGATAGCTCTAATACATTGCATCCATCAACTAAGTTGTTATTAGGTCAATATTGTGACGTACATTGATGCAACACAAGGCGTAGCACAACGAAGCAGTTGAAGGAGAACAGAGTCGGATCGAGATTTTCGCGGCAGTCACGTTTCGCTACCCTAACGAACTATTTGGATCTGGGGAGTAGAATGGTGGATGGATTACAAGGCAGTGACACTGTCTTAGTTGGCTAGTCGTTCATGGGACTGATGAAAAGGTTGTCCGGCGTAAAAGACGGTACGAATACTTCGGCTCGCAGGTGATAGCCTCTTGCGCGGTCAAATTCGTTTGTAGTCAAGACACACAATATGTAGAGTGTATTGGCTACTAGGAGCGAACCTGTGGCGACTACTCTACACTTCTAACTATTCCATTACTGAGCAACGAGGTCGTGAAACCATCACACCTATCGTGTTCGCTCACGACTCACTCACCAGCATCTTCTTCATGGCCAGGCACAAGGCACTAGCACACAATGAAAAAATGGTAAGACATCAAAAATTACGTCCGGTACGATCCCGAAGGATAATACAGAGCAGTTGACTCCGCGCTGTGCAATGCAGGTCTCCCACCCTACTGCTCGAAATTCAGGAGCTTCAAACAGTCGAACAAGGTAAGTATGAAGAAGAAAAGGGAAAAGAAAAGTCTAAGAGACGGGAGGGAGGCGACCTCTATATACTAAAATTTAAGGCGGTGTAGAGGGCGGTCAGTCGATTCAACCGGCAGAATTACTAGGCTGATGTGTGCATTGACCACAACACACCAGGAATCTGATTGGACGACTGAGCAGAATCCGCCCGATTGTTTCTTTTAGTACCTAAACCGCCTACCTAGGTACCTAAGTATCTACCTACATTATGTACCTAGTAATGAGCACCTAAGTAAATATCGTCCACGAATACCTACCTCTTTAAGCGTCCCTAGGTAGGCAGGCCGTCAATACCTACTAGGTAATGAGATCAAAGTGGAAGCATCTAGCGTTTTCTAGCAATAGAAATATTTATTGTTGCTCTTTGCATGTTTCCATTTTTGAAATCATTCATCTACCTAATTGATCTATTATAGGTACATAGGAAGTACGTCGGCTCAATGCCCCGCCAAACCTAACCCCGGCCCCCTTCCTAGCTAGCCTAAACGCGTCCTAGGCGGACTTTCGCGTGTCATTAATCTATCTCCTCAGGTACGCGTTCATTGGAGCGACTTCAATGTGTGCCTGCATAGTAACGTACTGTACGGTCTGTCTTCCATGTCTGCAACCTCACCAGCTCTTTTCACACCAGCCGAACGTGACTTAGAGAGACTAGACTACCTAAGATTACAGAACTGTATGGTCAATCGTAGAGACTGACCACTTCCTGTCAAGACCTATCCCGGCGATGGCCTAGATATCATTGTCCTATTATTTGAATTGACCTACCTACCCACCTCCTACGACCTCAATCGCCATCTCTATTGCCGAATCACTTCTGTTGTTCCCGCAGTACAATACCTACCTCAACTCCATTGCGATCCTCTTGCACCATCCTGTACCGTACACACGACATCATCGCCAACAAGCCAGCACACCTTACTCCGCGCCGTGTCAATGCCTCTTCTTCCAGTGTCGCCGAATGCGAAGGCATCGCACGTAACAGCTGGGAAGAGACCACAGAACGAGGTCGGTGCCTCCATTGATGCACTAGGCTGCGAGAACATCTCTACACAGAAGTCACCTGCTATATCCACACCCACAGCAACAATAGAGCGCCAACCTCGTGAGTCCCATTCACCCTGCCCCGATCCCCCTCTCTTCTCTTTTTTTTTACTATATATTCATTCAACTCCCCACCGTCATCCCTCCCCCTCCCATCTTTATTTTCATCATCGTATACCACGGTCTAGACTTGGTTGATCTATGATAGCGTAACGCACTGGCTCCAGTCAACCATTCTCCTTGATTGAGCCATTCTAATTAGTACCATCGTTAGAGCTCCCCAGCACACCCGCTACCAAAATGTCTTCTCCTCCAGGAAGCAGCCCAGGCGCCCTCACCGAGACTAGCCCTAGTACATCCACTCGCGGATCTCCATCACCAAATGCCACCACCCCTAAATCTACCTCGCCACCTAAGACGACCTCAGTACACAGCTCGGACCAACAATCTATCGCGAAATCTGGTTCCGCGTCAAAGAGGAAGCGTAATGTGGCTACTGAGGGAAAAGAAAGGGAACGGGCCGAAAAAAAACCGAGGCAAGGGACCACCGCGGCTGAAAAGGCTAGGATTGCTGCCGAGAAAGAAGCCGTAAAGGCCTCTAAAGCCGCCGAGAAAGCTAGTAAAGCTGCTGAGAAAGCTCGTATGGAAGCAGAAAAGGAGACACTCAAAGCCGCTAAAGCTGCCGAAAAAGCTAAAGCAGACGCTGCGAAAGAAGCTAAGAGGCTGAAGAAGCAGGAAGAGGAGCTCGCGGCTAAAGCAAAGAAAGCGAAGCAACAGAATCTGATGGCCAGTTTCCTGAAGAAGGCCCCTACTGCTCCTTCCAAGGCGAATGATCTTACTACCACGGTTATGGCTGATACCGGAAATCCTTCATCAACACTAGAAGCGAAGCCTACAAAATCCGCCTATGAGGTCAACTTCAAGCCTTTCTTCATCAAACCTGGAGTTACCATGGCGGCACCTCTATTTGAAATGGACGATGAGACAAAAGAGGTGAAGTCAGCTATTCTTGACGAACACATCCATGGCGATCGAGGCGAATTCGTCCCTAAACGTCCCTTCGATGCAGCGGAAGTGTTTCAGTTGGCATTTCCACAGCAGCGCGGAATCATCCCACCTAGTGTCAAGAAAATCATGGAGAGGATACATGGAGATAGTTACCATAATGCATTTGGCATCACAAATGCGAGGAGCGAATCTCAAACAGAAAAACTCTTCTCCAATGCGCAGGGCCAACTTGACGATATTCCCATGAAATACATCCGGTTTTATGAAGATGTCAGGCCAGCATATTTTGGCACTATAACAACGCCCATGACATACCACCAGCTCCGAAAGGTCTCTCGTAGGCCTGCAGGAAAAATACTACCGTTAGCCTACGATTACGATTCGGAAGCCGAATGGGTTGAGGACGATGGCGAGGATCTTGATGACGCCGAAGAAGAAGAAGAAGATCTTGACGGTGACGAGGAGATGGACGATTTCGTCGACGACTCTGAAGCCGTTCCCACAATCATCCGCCCAGGTTTCGAGGCTGATAGCATGCCCGTCAGTACGGGTTTATGTTATGAGAATCAGAAGCGCTTAGGGCCTTCTACCACGGTGTACAAGTATCGATTAGAGTTTCTCCTGGGTAAGTTTCACCACCTATACTGATTAGCTCCTGTTAACGCCAATTAGATTCTCTAGAACATCACTATATGATAGACCCTTTCTCTAGGCAATATTGGCCGACCCCAGTAAAAAAAGCTGGAGCTGCTCCTACGGCATCGTCGACGAAGGGAACAATTACATCTATGTTAGCCCCTACTGAGATTCGAGCTGCAGCCACTTCCAGTCCCAGCACAGCACTCGCATCAAATCTAAAGGATGGGGTTCCACATGATATCCTTGAGGATTTCAAACGGACTTTGTTAAGCGATGAGTGCAGGGATTACTCGAAAGCTACCGTCATCGAGATGTTGTCTAAGAAGTTTACTAGTTGTACTAAGGCACAGGTGAAGGTGACGCTCGATACAATTGCCCATCGCGTTACACCAGCTGAAGCGCCGAAGAAATCCGTTAAGAGATGGGTTCTGTTGCCCAATTTCGTCCTCTAGGGGACCTAAAGACTGAAGCGGTCTTCTGTGTTTGAGAACAGTACGGAGTTTTGGGGCCCGGCATCAGCGATAACCAACCATATCTTGAGCATGATTTATTTAACTGAGACATATTGCCCGTATCCCATTGCCTACACATCGCCCACGGAGGACATAGAAACCATCACTTTTCGTTTTCTGTTGTGGCAAAAAAAAGATGAGGAAAAGGCGGGAAATCTATACATGGGACCGTTGGAAGGACATAGATGGAGTTTGGCACAATGATTAGTCTTAGCCGGTAGATGGAGTACGGAGTTGCGGATTAAAGGGGACAGGAGGTAATGAATATGGTGATGAATTAATGTATGCTTTACTCGTGTACGAGTGAAGGAGTGAACCCAAATTTCGAGGAATTTGGTCATAGAATCAAGGGTTGAACTCTACAAACTCCTATGTCATCTCCAATTCTTTCGTGATATGAAGCTCTACCATAATGTTTATCGGTCGTGAAAAGAGGTCACTCAAAAATAAGCATATCCATACTAGTTCGTAGCGGTCAAGCCGAGATAGCTACGTCACATACCGAAATTGACGAGACTGCTATGTTCCGATCAATGTTTTACTTATTCATCGCAGGCCGATGTGGTCCAACGCAGGCGCTTGGGAAGTACCTATGAGTAAATCCTTAGAGATCAAAGTCAGGGCCGCAAGAACTCTTTACAGATAGCTCATAATACAATAGGCATTTACTATTCCCTTACAATACAGAGACGGTTAAACAAGTAAGCCGTTGCCAGTTGAGTCGATGCCCAAAGTCCACCACCAGAAGTTAGCGACGGCCTTACAGGAACTCTTCAAATGCCGCTCAACCATATCGCTTAATTAGGATAGTGGTCGTTCAAACGTGCTGTCCGCTGTTCATCGCTGATAGCCGTAGGACAAACCCTCCACTACTCGTACAAATAAGCTCCGGGTTGCTGCTACGCTTTGCCCCATAGGTTTGTTATTTAGGTAAATACACTTTTGTAAGTCCCGCAACGCTAGGGGTGAACTCTTACAGCCGTCAGCGACGATCGAGAACCCCCTACTTGGGCATTCACGAAGCCAGTTACGCTTTCGCCAGTTGACTTCAATGCTTTGCCCTAGACTCAACGGATCATACCACACCCTAGTCGGTTTGTAAGGCGTTTGCTGTCTCCCTATTTCTAGGGCAAGACCTCGCAAAGTTGGCCGTTGTTCCCACGATGGCTGCAAGAGCGTCTAATGACTCTACGATCGTTGATCATCCTGTGTCTGTCGCAACTTGTTATGAGGGCGCTTATCGTTATGATGGTTATGAGCTTTCTCGCGGCGTGATTCTTCGATCATGCTTCGCTGCTGCATGCTAGTATCGTGACTCTTCCATTCAATTCGAGTGTCGGTTGGGCATCCGAGTATGCGGCGCATAGTCTCACTGCGGCGGACTGTTAGGTTCGGTGTTGGCTTGAATGCGGGCTAAGGGGCGCACTTACCGGATCTTGAGGACCCTTTGCCCAGTGTTTTTGGTCCAGATACTGAGAACATCTTCTCCATTGCGCATACTCAGCACGATTCCACACAGTTCGTCGGATTCGTCTCCAAATTGATCACCAACGCAGGCCATAATTAGGTCCTCGAAGTATCGGTCTGCAACGCCTTTCTTAAGCCGTAGAATCCACTTCCCACCATGTTTGTTTTCTTCGTCTTCCCATATAGGACGAACCCCCTCCTTGAAAAGATGATAGTCTGACACCGTAGGCAGTGAGGATGGTCGTTTTAGGTGAGAGTAGGCTAGCCAGAACTCCTCACTCGTTTTCACAGACATCATAGCGTGCAGTGTCTTATCATATTCGATGTAGCCATTTGCCTTGGTGATCGGAGGCCTATACCAGAAGACCCATGTGTCCCGGAGAGGGTGTGAGGACATAATAGAGGTCTGCCGGCCCGTCTCCGAAATAGAGCTCATGGACGGTTTGCTAGTAGCGGTGGAACGCATACTTTCTTTCGCAGACTTCTCTGCCGAGGGTGTCTTAGCTCCAACGACGCCCATAGCTTGTTCGAACGGATTTGCAGACGTCTTTGGGGTCTTCGCCGAGCCGAACGATGCGAATGCGCCTGACCCGAGACCGAACTGGTTGGCACCTCCAGCACTGGTGGGGGAGGCTAAAGCACCGGGTGTAGT
>JAPUUL010000506.1:0-17431 GCA_029590625.1 Lasiodiplodia mahajangana
GAATATCCGCCCGATCAGCTGACAGATATGTGGTGCAACAAGAAAGAGTTTGCATCATTCAAAGGCAACAGCAAACCTCTTTGACAATGGTTTTGCATACACAGTCCAACTCGTGGCAACAGAGAGACTCCCGAAAGACACGCTCCATGGTCAACAGTAAGACAGCGGGCGTTGTCAATTCTCCGTCCTAATAGAAATCTTCGGTAGTGTACCTAGCTTAGGGTACACATTCTCCATTAGCTCAAGCATCGACATAGGCACCATCGTTTAGGAGCACTTAGGCTGCCGCGAAGATGGGGAATCAGACGATAAAGAAGCCTTCTTCTATCTCCAAGGGTCACGATCTCCTTCTCTTCCTATCACGGTTCCCTTTCCTCTATGAGCTAGAGAATTAGGTCCGTGACCATCAGATTTTGACTAGGCGTTGAATTCCCTTAGTGTACATAGTCGGCATAGTAGGTAGGCATACCAACCTGTGTAGCGTGGTCTTTATATGCAGGGATATTCTGCAAAGCACACTGGTGCTCGGGGCGGATCGTCCATGTGGTTGGCTGAAACAGCAGTTTCTCGTGTCCATTTTTGGCGTCTGGTCCAAGTGGGCCGCGGATCTGACCATCTTGGGTCCACAGCTTCGGGCTTTTACAAAGACATACAGTAGCACCCATCTGTCTAAGCTATCAGGAGTACTACCTCGACGGTGAGAGATGGTATGTAATGCAGTGTACCGTCCCAGCTAGCACAGCCCCAAAACCCGCCCGACTCCAAGACATTAATGATTGTTGATTCCAACCTGGAGGGTTTGTCTTCAGTGCCACGGCTTTCAAGCATACTAAGCCAGTACCCAGCCGCTATCCCTGCCTTACTATGCGTAGCCATGTACGGCACAACTGCATACACACATGGATATTTGCCTACATTGTACGCCTATAGCAATCTGAAAAGGGATATCCAAATATTTAGCATAACCTCGGCAGACTACCCAACCTAGTCAATCACCAATGCCCTTATTCAGATTAGGTAGTACGCAAGAAGGGAGCCGATACCGAGTAGGTAGATCGACAGGCGCATCCGAGCCAATCACGCTCATTGCTGTATATTCATCAAAACATCGCTCTCCACGAAAAGTTGACCATTTTAAAACGCAACAACACGAGACGGCGCATCAATATAAACTCTACCGGTGCTCAAACTTGACACAGGAGCGTGCCAGACAAAACAGGGACGGCCAGTCGTCTCATGATTAAGGTGTGGCAGTGCTGACATGCAAAGCTTATCAGGTCCAGACGACGACAACTTACCTACCTAACGGTTCGAAACCTCAGCCAAGCTCATGAGAGGAGATGACGATAACTATGCTATAGACATGGAAATGTTTTCGTAATTACTTACAAAGTATGTATGTATGTAAGTAAGTATGTATTAGGAGGTCAGTTTGTAGGCGGACTACCTAATTCAGACTGGGCAAAACTCCGACAATATCCTTGTTGACTTAAGGTCGTCGCTAGAGCGGTTAATAAGCCGTGATTGCCGCGGCAGTGGATATATACAGTTGAGAGCACCAGTGTAATGCTGTACAGTAGATATACATACTTGCTAGCGATGTCGATAATCTACACTGCAGGCCTAGTGGTGTAAGAGGAGGTAGTGTACCCAAGCTGTCCGGCAAAACATTTAGTAGAGCTTACAGACCCCCGAAAATACAACGTTTCATGATCTTCAACGCAGGGCCCAAGACTTCACTAACTGCATATCAGTGCGTTAGGTAGGTACATCAATCTTCAAATTCTACCTGTAACCAAATATCCATATACACCGCAATGGAACCGAGCTGCTCGCCCGCATGATGCAGGATTAACCGCCTGTTAGGTATCTACAATACTGATGAAATCGATTTGTGGTTCAATCCTACCCCCCACACTACAGAGGTATGGGATAATGATGACGTTCGCTAATTACCAACCGTCTGTAGTACACTACACATATCATATCTTGATGTTTTTTTTTTCTCTTCCATACAAGCTACGACCGCGTACGCGACAAGTCTCGTTTCGCAATCACAAGCCCAATGCCTAAGTAAGGAACACAGAATACACCCATATGTAGGTACAGTCTGCAGTCTGCAGGAGGTATACTTATTGTGTATGTAGAGTACACCGTACCTATATGTAGGTAGTATCTATCTAGGTACCGCATACTGCGCACCTCCTCACGCGGTGGTTATCCTTCTATGTTCGTGAATGTCGCGCATCATCATCGTCCCATATCGTCGAACTGATTTGGCCGTTTCCATCCGACACGGTCCCGGACCCCGGCTACTCCTTCACTCTTTTCTCTACTATATCAGCTCGTCTGCCACGTATGAGTGCTAGTAGGACGCACAATGGGCTCTTTCCCAAGGGATTGGCTGATGCTGCTGCGTGCCGCCAGTCACAAGTAGGCATGAGCTTCTGCGTGAGGTCTGCATGAGAGAGCGGTGAACGAATAAGCTGCAAAACAGTTGTGGGCTGCATCGAGAAACCCAGCTGGTGGAGGGGTTCTCGGACGGCTCATTGGTGGCAGATCCTGGTTTCTGCAAGACATGCATTGAAGGTATGTACAGATTCTGTGGTGTAAGTACATGTATGTGTGTGTGTATGCTGTATGTACTGTAGTGCGCTATGCTAGCACAGATGCTGGTCTAGGTACACTACTGCATTACATAGAAGATGGCGCCAGGGGTCCTGATGTTGGTTCTGTTGATTCTGTTGATTCTGTTGGCTGTCTTGATTTCCGATTCCACGTAGTTGTTAGATTTTCTTTGGCCTCAGTCTCAGTGCTTGGCTTCGTGGCATGATATCATTCCCTCTTCACCCCGACTACATACAACATTACCCTCTCGCAATCGTACCATCTCCCCAGATGTTCTTCATTTTGCCCTTCTTTCACCCTCCCTTTCCCCCATAGCGCGGGCATCTCTTAGCAACGGTCAGGTGGCGCGCGAAAGCCACCAGCATCAATCAGAACGCAGAACGGCAAAGGCCGAGGAACCGAAGGTGGCCCTAGCGAATGATTCTCGCAGGGGCCCCCTGCTCGTTTCTCGAAAAATCCTACCAAGCTCGGCCTAGTGTCTGCCGGGGTCAAGCGCCATGAGAACCATGGAGGCGCGCCATGGAGCACCCATGTCCTGCCCATGGAATGTTTTTCTCTAGAAAGCTAAAGAATGCAAGTAGCCGATTTGCTGGAAAAGATGGTGGTGAGTACCTAAAATTAGCGATTACTTAATCATCCCTGACCGAGTCCCTGGTAAGCGAGAGACCCAAGAACCCCAATCTTCGCCCAACCTCTCCAACCACCACGTGCGAATGACGGAGATACAGACATCTATGACGGTTGCGGTGGTGAGCTGGTTGGTCCGTCGGTTGGAGGTGTGTAGTATTCTCTTGAGTCTGCATTCTCCCCGTTCGGTCAACCGTCCGTGCAAATGGGAGCAGAGTAGAGCAGAGGAGCAAAAGATCCGGCTGACGTCGGAGACAAGAGAGCAGAACCCACACGCCACGTTGGGATGCTGGACCCTGAGATCGAAGATTTCGAGAACCTAAAATCAAAACGTCACGTGCATTCTCCTTTGACTCGAGACTTCATATCAAGATCCCTAGATACTATCTAAACTAGACTACTTACTCCGTATCAAAATACCTATCTACATATGATAGGTATCTTCTCATTGTGGCAATCCTACGAGTCGGTGTACACAACCCATGTTGAAAATGTGTGCTACGATCAAAAGCCAAACAACAAGAGTCACATGGCCTCGAAGCGGGGTGGCGCTCTTTGCGAGACCCGACATTCCAGTCACAGCAGTATACCCAATAGCGCGGTATGCAGTGTGAGGCGAAGGAACTGGATGCAGAATATTCTACTATCCCATGCGTGCACTATCTCCTCTCATCCCACATCGCACCACTCACTACCTAGCTCTCGGTACTTAGCTAAGGCAAGAAGGGAGCCCCTCCAACACCCCCTAGTTATCCGCTCTTCCTGAGGGTCCCGACCTGACTGGCGCGCAACTGGTGACTAGGGAGAAAATACCGACAGGATAAGCCGACTGCTCGTCTATGCAAGACGTTATAGTCTATCGATCGCTGCAGATAAGTAACGTTGACTCTGTATTACCGAGAAAAAAAACATAGATACCTAGAACCTTTTCTCTTTCGGATAGGCTGATGTTAGACTTGCGTGCTGCGCAGTAATATTGGAAAACCTATTAATGACTAAACTCCAAATTCGGTGCCATAGAACGTACGAGGCGTTGCTGCCAGACATTCCCCGGGCATAATTTATTCCATTAGCCTACTCAATATCACTTCTGATTACCTAGTAGACGACTGTGCCATTCATTTGAAATCCTACGCATTAGGTAGTTTGTCTAACATGCTGCGTGATTGCTCCATTGCTCCTCTTCGTACATACATAGAATCCTATAATATCTACCTGATAATTAATCCCAAGGGTGTGGAAATCCAAAAGATTTATGCAAACCCCTACAATTGGTTCCCAACTACTTGTTCTCCAGGACCCCAACGGTCAGCATGTTCTTCATTAATGCATACTGCTTCTACAGTGGCACTGCATTCCCTTATACAAGCACTCCCCAACCAGTAGCGGCGGTGCCTGCGTGGCACAGAGGGCACAGCCCCTCTCTTCCCATGGGATGTTACTATTCTGATTGGCCGAAGCTGTGCGCCGTAACCGTCCTCCGTCACATCAGACACAATATTGATATCACTCGAACCAAGAGAGCCGCCGACACGGCGCCGAGGGGTTGAGAAGGCATCCGACGATGATCTCGGCCCTATTACTTGGCCTCCGATGAAGAGGCGTTTGTCACATGACCGGTAAGAGAACAACATTCACTACTTAATAGATGGAAAGCCCTATAATAGACGTTCATTAAACCGTAGAAATATCGTTATTGCGCATAAGGCTGGCTTATGAGTTGATGGTTAACACGTGACTTGGTATACAACACAATAGGTCGATCCAAACGCCTCTCTTGTAAACCCGATATAAACTCAGGGGTAGGGTTATCAATATTATCAGCGTAACTACAGTCATTTGTCTAGTGGATTGATAATTGTAATATTCTTCAAGATAGCCATGGTTACAAGCACACGTTACATCTTATTCTCTTATTTGTGTTATGGTTCACGATAGTCACGCCGGGCTAGTATAGTAGAATTTAAAATATCACCAATATGAAGACTAGAAAGAGCGTTGAGACTCGAGTTTCTGGTCAGCACTTGAATATACACAGAATAGATCAGCAGGACTCAAAGAGTTCTATTCTAATTACGTATTCACTAACACGAATAGCGTATTATTATTCGATTCTAAGATTCGAATGTATGGCGGGCGAACCNAAACGGAAATTTTCGTTGGGACTTAGTTTAGTGTCTCAAACTGCATCATAGCCCAGTCTTACCGCCTTGTCGAAAAAAGTGCCTCTCCAGAAAACGTTAATTCTAGCCCAAGACATAATATGAAGCCATTTTTCTAACTACCCACTGACACTGACTCGAAATGTTATTTTTGTACAGATAGCGGCAGATACAGTTCCACATTTAGTGACTTAGGTAGTTTAGGTTAGGGACTAATTCTACCTATAGCACGTGTTTGAAACAATTAAAGAATTTTTTTTACCAGGCCGCATCTCGAGAATGGCGATCCCGGTTGTGCAGTAGCGTCCGAATCCGAGATTTCCGCGTAGAGAGGCCCTCTTTTTAAGATTATTTGATCAATTTTTCACCATGTGTCTTGTAGTTCCTGTCATTCCCTATACTAATAGCAAGCAATATCCTCGATGTATCACATCAAACATCTACTATAACCGCATCTATGACTAACAGTGTGAAGCATTGAAGCGGCTAGTAATTATCGGGTTTTCCCACATGTGAGAATACTGTACTGGATAGCTCAACCGCATACGATAGTTCGCTGTAGCCTAGACAGACCCTTTACGTCATACGCCGTTAGGTAGTATCGGCGGCAAGCCCCTAAATCTTTCAGGTAGACATGGCGAAGCCAATGACAAAGAAAACCAATGAAAACGAAGATGTGGTTAGACAAAAACGGCAGTTAATGAACCACGTTGGAACTTTTACGCATAGCCACGTAGCGCACGAAAAAAAAGGAGTATGTCTCTGCCCTACACTACCTCCCCATGTGTGTACTTACTCAAAGACCGAATTGTATGTATATTTCATCTACATACCATGCAGCAATGGCCTCGGCACACTACCTGCTTTGGTAAAGAATTGAAGCCTTGGCAGATCCGGAGCGCACCATTGTAACGCCCGGTGCAGCCCCGCAACGGGACCGGCAAGGCCGGCAGATTCTGATTTGACAATGAATCTTCTGGAATGTGGCGAGGAACAACGCGATACCCAACTACGCACTAAAAGAGTACCGAGGCCCCGAGGAATCTAAACGCGCCGGCGTTTGAATGCCCTATGCCCCCCTACAGTACCTAGCCCATGTAACTAGCAATTGATGACCTCATGGG
Source organism: Lasiodiplodia mahajangana (assembly GCA_029590625.1). Lineage (NCBI taxonomy): Eukaryota > Fungi > Ascomycota > Dothideomycetes > Botryosphaeriales > Botryosphaeriaceae > Lasiodiplodia > Lasiodiplodia mahajangana. The sequence continues at coordinate 6,542 of JAPUUL010000506.1, forward strand.
GGTCCAGCCAGGGTGCCCTGTAACTCAACGGCTAATACTGGGGACAAAACATTGGAAAGTCCTGGGCTACTGTATGTCAGGCCCTACGCAGGCCCTAGGAGGTTACTCTAGGTAGTGCTAGGTAATGCCAGGCAGTGAGCGACCAGGCCCAAAGCCCCAAAGCGGTAGTATCTTTCAAGAAAATCGACCCAGGGGGGCTAACGGCATCGATTGCGCGACCCACCAATCTGTAATTGTATGCATTGATGATACTTGTCGCGTCCACTACTACCCATTCGATTCTCCATCTAGGGCTATCCAGCGGTTGTTAGCGTAAGCGGACGACAAGGTACTTGCTCCCCTAAGTACGGATGCAAGAACAGCTTGAAGGCTCGCGGAGTCGGGTAGGGGGTTCTCATTGGCGTGTAATGGGGCGGCAAATAAGCCCGAGGACCATGGGGATCGATCTGACGGTCAGACAATACATAACGTGTGTGCAGTACCTAGACTACTTTAGAGTCTCCAGTGCAACGCGCCCTAGCTTCAGCCAGCCCGGGGACAATTTGCCCTGTAACAAATCTCCAATGGCGCGCGTATGTAAGTATGTGTAGTGGTAATGGATGTTACGTGACTTGGAATTTGCGAGCACAGCCCACAGCCGCTCCGTGGGATACTTACTTACCTACCCCTAGAAAATTAAAATAAGAACAAATAAAATAAAACACGGTGCGGCTGATACTGTAGCTCTAGGGATAGTGTAATATTATAGCACCGAGAGATCCGATAGGCGACAGTCCGAAATGCCGTTGGGGCTGTACATACAGTATATTATCTAGCGCCCTTTTTCTTCTCTGTTACCGACCGAATCGGCTTTACTTTACACGTATCTACACAAGTAGGGGGTTTCCCGTCGAGCGGCCCTCGCATGACTTTCTCCACCCGAGCATTACTTCAAGCGCGGCTTACACGCGCATGTATGTACCCTGCATCGACAACATAAGGTAATCAGGTGTACTGTAAGTAAATAGTGCCGGTATATTTCTGCGAGCGGTGAGAGCCACATCACCAGGTAATAGCCCCGGGATTCGAGTGATAACGGCGAGATGTGGTCTGATGCGGCGAAGGAAAAAAGCAACCACACACGGTGGCCAAAGCAACGTTAACAGCGCTCACTCAACCCCGAGAGCCGCCGCCACTCCGCTCTTCTGTAGACAATCGTGCGCTTCGAATATGCTATAGACAACATGATTCATTATAGATCATCTGCATGATCTGTTGACACGGGAACCCGCCCGGCCAACACCGAGATTTATGCGAGGATGGTCCCCGGTGTTTGGACGCCGGCTTGTATGTGCGCACATGTATCTGTGGCAACGGCGCGAGGCGCTAACCCTGCCATCGCAATGCCATACCCATCCCTGGCCGCGCAAAGTAGGGGGACGACGCGATATATCGACATAGGGCTAATAGGGCTAGCAGGGCTGGCGACAACGGCCTTCCTACCTAGCCCTTTCCGCAGCAGCAGCAACAATCCCAACCCATGTTTATACCTCGCCCATACCTGACTTGCTGTTACGCTAGCGTCGCTCTAAGTTTCCTTGAAGCGCGTCTAGGCTGAGCCAGGCAGGCAAAGGTAATTCGCATAATACCAACCTGACATTGAGAACTTCATTGGCTACCAGATCCGGCATACAACCCGGTGTGTGCTGCCTAGGGACTCACCCCAGTCCCACTGATTTGTAGGATACTTACTGTAGATCATGTCACGGAAGGGAGCTGCGGCACCATGCGGCAACACTACCGAAAAGAGCAGGTTGACAAGTCGGGCACTTAGCCATCTATAGTTAAATCGCGGCTTGGAGCCGAAATCGTAACACATCACTGCCGCCGGTTTAAGGAGAACGAAAAAGGGGATATGAGATCCGCGGCTAGCGGAGGCGGGATACCAGGAAAGACACTGCTTAGGTATGTTTGGTGTAGTCAGCGTTTGCTTTGCTCCAAGGAGCATTGACATAATCCATGACTCGAATGTAAATGGCATTCTAGTCAGTAGTTACAACGCCGGTCCCAGGCTCGTGATATTGGCATAACATCAATACTGCATGAGACTGCTTGGACAAAACTCTAAGGAAGTAAAAAAAGTAACATGGCAAATCGGGACTAAAAATGGCTATAAGCCTCGTACTAGTGTCAAACACGAGGTGGTCAATTCGCCATCAAAGCTTACGATAATGAATTTTTGCTAGGACTTAACTCGGCTGAATGATACGCTGTTGTGGAGGAGCAAATCCTGACGTTGGGCACAGCGGTTTTAATAGCAACTCTAACATAGAATTGGAAGTCGAAATACGTGAAAGGAATTTACGGGAAAGCCACGAAGGCGCAGTTTGTTTTTATCTATCTAGAAGTAATGACGGGGGCTCTGAATACAGAGACAGGCTATGTGTATGCCCGTATTGTGTCTCTTTCTCTCAATTTTTTAGTTTTATATGATAGCCACTACAAAAATGACGCTTAAACCTACAGATTTCTATCCGCACTAGAGATATATTTAATACTAGCAAGCTGCAAGTTTAACAACGCAATGTGAATTAATGATGAATAACATTTAGAATGGAGTACAAGCTAAAGAGCCGAGTGTGATGCCTATTCAAAAATCGTATCGCACGAAGTTAGGAAATAAAAGACCTAACGTAAAGAAACGGAATATATGAGTACGCTTGTTTGCTAGTGACATTAGCCTCCCATGTCTCAGTAAGACGACTGGAAATTAGTTTCATGGCATCTTCTTGAGAAACGTATACGAGGAAGGTATCGTGAAAATATCACTCTGATGGGATGAGGCGGTTAGCCATGTATTCATAAGGGAGGCCTGCTTTAGGTTTGAAGTACCAGGAGCTAGGATATGAGTTAAATGTTAAACTAGGAAGGGTAATTAGTCCAGTAGATAGAAATCCAGCTCATATTCTCCTGTGTTGATCTTCCGACAACCTATTAGGTAGTAATATCGATTCGAGAGTATCTCTTAGATCTTTAGTGCTAGGGCCAATATTTGGGTATTGTGTAGCTGCCATTCTACGAGGAGATCTGGATATCACTACTAACCATATTTCTAGGTATTATATATAAAGAATTCACTTGGTTCGTAATGAAGCCTTTATATCTTACCACAGCAGTAAATAATAGCAGAGATCGTGGGTAAGGATTGCAATAGTCCGGATGTTAAATTGGATTTAGCTTAGTTTTTGTTTTATTTTATTAGCCTTTGATATCGCAACAGATTAGCAGTATTGTTTGCTTTAACTACTTTGCATGTGGCTTCTATTTATATAATACTATTAATTCGTGGTTCAAAATTATGAAAAGTTTCGAGTTTTCTTGCGTTCACGGATAATTTCTACCTCTCTACTACTTAGGGCTTTTACATGTATTCCTATCTACGAGAATAGTCTTTTTGTTCGGCCCTCGGTGCCCTTCAATAGTCTCCTCCTGAAGCCTCACGATCGTTCTTTTGAGTGTAATTAGGAGCAGCGGTGGTTGTGCCTCGTGACGAGATGCAAGAGAATATCCAAAAGCAAGAACGGTTGTTGCAAATATCGAGTATATGAGCCTTTCGATAAACTTAGATAATGATTCCTTCGCTAGACTCACTGTCCTCTCATCAAGTGCAACCACTGACTCTCTAGAAGATAGAATGAGGGTTTCCTGTTGTAGCCCGGATCGGTCGCTGTAGACGTGCGGGCGGATGACGGTGCTGAGCGTTGACGCGCGCTAGAAATGGCTTTTGCAATTTCGTCACGTTGCATTTGTGACGGTGATCCCCGCCCGTCAAATGAACGGTTAGTTTCCTCGTTAGCCCAAGAACTATGATTTATTATCAAAGGCGTAGTTATCTAGTAAGACGGAAAGACGGCGCCGTTAGTCCATATATGATTAACTGTATATAAAGCACTTCGTGACACCTAGGATTAGGGTAGGTAGTAGCACAATCCGAAGCGCGAGGGTACCTACTCCGCTTAGTTAATGTTGTAACAGATAAAATATGCATATGTAGAACGTAGGGATGGGTACATAGTTGCCACAAGGCATAGCCGCTGCCGCCACCACACCTAGGGAGATAGTCGTGGTTCCAAAAGGGGACTATTGGAGGGTATGGAGAGCTGAACGAAGAAGCTATTTTTGTATATAGGTAGCGCAGTAGCTAGAAATGGGGGTTTATGAACAGCCGCGCAATAACAAGAGTCTATCACCTATCCCAGACTATTAGGTTCCTAAAAATCCTGGAGTTATATTCAATCTCGAGCAGCCCTAATAGCAATGCGCCCGTTGGTCAGTTGTGATAGCAATGTAAGAACTAACCCCCTACTTTAGTTAGCTAAATCCATTTGTATTATTACATCTAAAGGCCAAAAACGCTATATTCAATCCTTAAGGTGCACACTGGACATTCTACTTTAGCTTCTTTTCATGCATTGTGTGAGAGGGTAGGAAATCTCAGGAGAATTGCTCTCGAATATAACGGAAACGGACTCTTTCAGAAATAATAAAACAACTTGTTGTTAGTTTCGAAGGCGCCAAACGATTCTTAAAAGCTGATCTTGCTAATGAAATCCTCAGTGAACTTACTAGGTCAATATACAAGACTATCTATCTAGCTTAATAACAAGGACGTTGAGAATACCTCCCTTCTATTGTTTCTTTGGGTTTATTTTATGTTTCATACCAAAGCTCAACGCAGCTATACCAAAACGGTCTCCTCATATAAGTGGAAGAGAAAGAGGAAGAAGAGGCAGAAAAGCCTTATCCTTACTTTAACATGTAGGATCAATATGGTGATACTGGCTAGTCGGAGTAGCTGGAATTGCGGAGCGGAATATCAAGTGGCATAAATCTTCTGCTTTAAGCACTACCTAGCCAAGTAGCAGCAGATGTTAGGTAATATCAAATTGGCCAAGGTGAGGGAATAGCTAGTAAAGGGCCATGATTAGCCCAGTTTCAAAATCGTGTATATACGCGAACATTGCTATATGATATAGATTTAACACTAGCCTGATATTCATCTACCAATAGCGACAACTAAGTTCCAGTATCTGCCTGATTTCGACTTTCGTCGCGGTGATGATCTTCATTCTTCCTCCAGTCCCACACGTTCCGCGAACCGACAACCTGCATAGATAAGTATGGGGTAGAGGACCATTCGGTCAGCTAACTATCCCCCTAATTATAGATTGAAGCCCAGGATTTGTTGCCCCACGTCTCTGGGGCTAAGGCACGAGCGGCGCACGAGCAGCGGACACCCTTGGCCTAGATCATTAGCGCAACAAGTTCCAGAAACGTCACTCATCTATCTACGCGAGTCCAAAATATCTCGAAGTTCGCAGTACCAAATTCTCAGTGTCGAAGTCCTTACTTGGATCTAAACTAGAATTGACCGAATTACTCGAAATAGTGCGTTACATAGTAAGCCCAAGAGCCTAGAGCAGACACGGGAAGAACGTAGGGGTTTGCATTCTTCACTTAGACTGTGACAATACATTTTGCCCGTAGCAGCTCCCCAAGCGATGGAAGTATATACATAGGTAGGTACCTTTCACAGGCACCTAGCCCTCTGTGACTGTTACAGGGATTTTGAATGCTACCAGATTCTGACCATCCCAGTCAACGACAGCTGAAGCAGTCATATTCTTGCCCCCGGTGGTGAACTTTTGCGTGATTGTAAGTGGGCCGTGAACGATCCATGCGAACTTGGCGTCGGCATCAGAGCCTGGGAAAGCATTGGCGCAGCTCCCCCAAGTGTTGCACTAGACATTTATTAAGATATTAGCCACGATCGTTCAGAACGAGCATGATAGATTAAGACGTGCGGCTGGTACGACATGTTCCGAACAATACTTCTTGAGATGAATATGGACATCATGATATCAAGAGGCGACTTACATGGAGGCCAAAAGCAGGAGCCCCTGGGACCGCGTTCTCAGCGCCAAAGACGGCATAGTTGACATTACATCCGAAAGAGCCGCAGTCAGGGTTGAACCCGACTAAATACCATGTACCGGCACTATCTTGACGTGTCTCGACTTCTCGCGTGGTAGGAAGAATACCGGCCGACGCACCGACAGCGCAGAGAGCAGCTGCGAAATAACTAACACGCATGGTGACAAGTAGGTTTGCGGGTGGAAAGATGTGGCTGCCTTCGATGTTGGTGTAGAGAGGAATAGTATATGTAAAACCGAGAACCGGCCGTCTATTATATACCCGTGATGTGCACTGTCGTGCCTCAACTCTGCGTTATCAAGACAATAGGTCGTTAATGATGCAGTACTTGTACTATCGGGGCTTGCGGACAGCCATACGGTCCTGGCATTGAACCTGCCTAATCAATCTTTTATTAGTTACTCCTTCACAGCCAAGCTTCGTCCTCTTTGGTCATGCTATAATGACTACCCCGTCTTGCGTCGAGGTCGGCTAATAGTTGCATTTGTGGCGGCGAAGGATTCAAGTCTAGCTGGCTACTTTCGAGTAAAGTTAGCTGTAGAGTAGGGGAAATCATGTGTTGCAACCTTTGATGTGTCGTTCGTGTGGATAGGATGTTTCCGAAGCAGGCTGACCAAAGTTGCTCCGAGCTGCCAGCTTAGAAAATCACGATTCTTATTCCTGCCATATTCGCAGGGAGGGTATAAAAGACTTGGTTTTACATCAATTTTAAGAGAAGAGATAGAATCATCGTATTGGTAGTTAATGGGACGGATGCCAATGTCGTTGGACGAATGGAGGAAATTAAGTAAGTAGCACGGCGGTCTCTGTAAAGACTATGGGTCAATGATTGATATTATGGTTACCTTTTCACTACACGGGAACCTATAACGACATCTTAGCGAATCCTTAACAAAATATTTAATATTTCCTATTTAATATAATTCGTACTATTGCTACTTGCTACTACTACCTACGCCGGTTTATTACCAGAGCTACCATGTTTCGTGTGTATAACTTTTAACTTTAGGGTATCGAAGCGCATTCCTCCATATTACTTTGCTATTTTGACTAATCTGAATGCTGCTCGCATATTTCACGAAATGTATAAGTAGGTATTGTGTCTTATATTCTTACTTTCCTTGCTTACAAGAACAGTCTTACCTTCTACTGTAGCTACTCCTGCTGACTACCCTTACACAAGGTGCTTCCTTGATTCGGTGTGACTGCAGGCGGTGGAGGTTGCGAGCACTGCATGGATCGTGAAAAAATCTACTGTAGTCAGGTGCCAAGATATCAATAATTAGTTAATATGGGTATAGCCTCCATGCGTAGGTTTTTTTGCATCTGTTTCGCCTTCCTAATATGAACAAGTGTAGACTCCCATCGCTTAGCTAGCCAGCTAACCGCGACCAATTACTCAATACAATGAATATTTATATTGGGGTAGAGTATAACCATCGTTTTTTATACCTTCCCGCACCGGCCCAACCTCTCTTCCTACGAGGACGGCCTTCGGTCCCGACAAGAGCGCGAGAAAGCCCCATTTCCACTACGTCGAACGATCAATCATCCATATCCCACAATACATCCTAGCGCCCTAGGTTTGCCGTGACCGTGGCCCTCAACACTTCCGGTCCTATAGCGGGCATAACCGCCAACGTGCGGATAGACGCCCGCTCTTGTAGTTATGCGTGCTATCTAACTTCTTATGCTCATCCATTATGTTTCCATGTTACATGCATTCACTATAGGTTCGAACTCTATAAGTACCCTTAGACACCGTTTTGCTTGAAGTCCATAGCTTAGTTTCCGGTATTACGTTTAACCTGAAAACTACTTAGATAGTAGGCACGGAGGTATGTATACAAGGGTACCATATCTTCAGTTATTACAACGCGAAGTATACGCATTGATTATCTTTTTGTTTCCATCAGTTTCGTGTGAATGAGCCCGTGTCGAGAATATGCGCTGATGTTGATATGTATTAAAGGTTCTAAACTTTGCGCTTCGTGATTATTGAAGTAGAATAATACATGCTAGAGACTTCTCGATTTATTAACTAACTATAATTTCACATCAAGGCTATAAGTGTGTTGAAGATGAGAAAATAATGTATTAACCAAAACATTAGGATCGCCGTGAAGTTAAACGGTATTCTGTCCGTAAACCTAACATCGTATCCCACAAATCGAAGCAGGTCAACCATCGTGTTGCCGTTCTCTCCAAAGAACTCAACCCTTAAGCAGTCAATTCTCAAATACCACGGGGAAAAACCGCACTACAGAATAATTCATGTCAGTAGACAAAATTAGAGGCCTCGTCATCTCTCTATTAACTGTAAGCAAAAGTATGCTTCATTGTACTATCTACAGTACGGAATTGTCGAGAAGGCGCCGGATCGGGATAGAGTGGGTGACAGTTGCATTACTGTCCGAGGAATATCAAATGGTCTACTTTACGAATACATATAACTACGGTAGGCTTAACTATACTGGTAACATGGTGTCTCCATATCCCGCTAGAACCTGCCTTAGTAACTTACATAAGCCGGGCTAAGGCCGTGGCGGCCTGGTCCAAGGTAAGTAAGCTATTCATATAATAATTGTTCGCGTGGGCTATTAAAAAATACCCAAAACACCCTCTAAGTCGATGCACACCAAGGGCCACAATCCAAACCCGATGCAAACGGCGACGGGCCGTTGATCATACCTCACCCTTAAGTCATCTTGTCAATTCTACAGCGGCTTGCATTCAGCTAGGTTACGTGGGATTCTGTGTTTCACCATTTAAACTTTAGACAGCCCAGTACTCGTGTTCCTAAACTCTAGCAATTTTAACTTTGAAAATCCGTATAGTGTCTACCAGCTACGGTATAGGAGCTACGAAATTAGCTGCTTTCGACATCGTAACTGCCTAATCTACGGGAGATGCAGAGACAGCATAACATCATAATCATCTCATAGATCCCAATCGCCGCTGGAACGCATAATTAGCTCACTTCAATACGGGAAATTCTCATGATACTCTCTCTTAATAGTTTTGTTATTTAGAAACGGCCTTTCGTGCCCGCCGTTTTGAGATACACCTTCCTCTGCGAACCCTTCTGGTATACGCTATTATGTATAATATCCGGGCCGGGATAAATTCTCCGGTTAGCCCACTTGAATAAGCTGGAAATCGCCGATGCCTTTGCTTGGAAGTAAAATATAGTTTGATTTGCCGATAATAGATATTGTTGTAACGTAGCCAACGCGCCCGAGCACGTGAAATGGCCTATAATTATATGATCGGAGATTGAAATAGATTAGGAATATATCTCTCTTAGTACTTGAACATTTTTGGAAGGTGATCACTAACGCACTGCTTTGGTATGAGCTAGGCTCTTACGAAGCATATAAGATATTTATAAGGGGTGTTCGCCTGAGAATAAATACTACGTTCCCAGCATCTCACCACATAGTCGACTATGAACAGAGAGCGAAGGCAGCGCCGCAATTCGGTATTTGGATACAGTACGGTCTATTCATCCGCTCTCCCGCCTTGTTTCAACACAACTTCTGTTCATATTACACCAAAATCTAGTAATTTCGATTCACGTTACGCAACCCAGCTGATCAGATTCCTAAGATTGATTTCGCAGTATGCATATAACTAACAAGCCAGACGTGATATGATACAGTGTGGATTTTGTTCTCCAGGGATTTCTATATAAGGTCGTCTTCTCTTTGTCTTCTCGCACGCTCGAATCATGCCTGGTCCATTTTGTACACATGATGATGCTGGTGGTGGTGATGATACAACGACGTTCAAAATATAGTATATATACATCGCTTAGCGGCGCTTGTTCATGCCATAGATCCGCTTGCTGTATTTCCACAGACTCTTATACTTGGGCTTGGTCCTCTTGGCCTCCCAACCGCGGGCCTTCTTGGGACCCTTGAGCGAGTAGACACGCTTGTGCTTGAACTGCACGTCGGCGCCCGGCACACCGGCACGTTCCATAACGCCCGCGGTATTCTCGTCCCAGATTGTTCGGAAAATGTTGACACCAACAGCCTTCAGGGGAAACTTGTCTTGGAAACTCTTCAGACTGAACCCGTCGCGACCGCTATACAGCTCGCGCAACTTTGCGATGTCTAATGTGACCCCATCCTTCTGTTCTAGGACAAAGACAACTAACCGGTGGTAGGGCGCACCCATTTGAGAGAAGGCTGGGAGCCAGGGGACGGCCAACTGGGTCTCCTTGTCCACCTTGCCGAGGGGTAGAGAGGGCTGGTCCGGGCCAATGGGTATGTTGGCGGCGAGGTAATGGCAACGGCGATCGAACGAATCAGTCTCGGCGTTGGGAACATCTAAGTCCACTACGGCGACTGATACGAGACGTTTGCCCGCATTGAAAACCTGGACTTTCAAGCGTGGCGAGACCTCGGTTACCTTCGAGTCTAGGATCTCACCGGGCTCGACCTTCTTCCGACGGAAGTGGAGCTGGACATCCGCAACCGGTTCGAATTTTGGCAGTACGTCAGGTACAATATGTAGTTGTTCTATACGCTGCGTAATGACCCGATAGGGCATGCCGCGCCATTTCTGTTCAGCTAGATGCCGATAAATGGGCTTGTTCATATCGCCTAAGATTCTAGTTAGCGACATGTATTCGCATATGGCTTCAACTGGCATAGACTAGCTGCCTATGATAGCAAAAGGGTCCCGGGGCGGGGGGATCATGAAAATAAATAATAATATCAATCAGCACTCACCCAGTCCATCCTCAAACCGGCGTTTCACTATAGGGTCATTGATATCAACTAGGATCTTGAGTTCCTCGACATATTTCCTTAAACTCTCCAGCCGCAAGTCCTTTTTTCGCTGGCCACCGGGGAGCTGGTCTGCCGGGGTCTCCTCGATGCGCTTGATCTTGGCCAGTTCCTTGGCCAG
>JAPUUL010000507.1:0-17402 GCA_029590625.1 Lasiodiplodia mahajangana
TCTAGGGCGCAGAGAGACGTGTGTCGTGAATTGCGCGATCCAGCACTCGAGCTACCCGCACGCCGGACACGGCCCGCGGAAGCTGAACAAGGCCATCGTCGTGGACCTAGATCTCCCCACATGGGGAGAGGAGCTAGCGCTCCCTGTGANNGGGAAGAGGACGAGTGGGNCCNAGAGACATGGCTAGNACTTGATACCTACAGGCCCGATTTCTCTTNCCGAGACAAGCCTCGTAACGGAAGGGAAAGGGAAAGGAGCGGCTCGGTAGGGTGTTAGGGTGGTAGGGTGTTAGGCAGGCACTCGGACGGAAAACGTGGGGTTGACATTTGAGCGTTCTAGACGCGCTGCTGCAAGACATGGCTTCANGCCTACTAAGTAGATTGACGCTACTCTGCGCAGGGCGAATCAGACGGCATGGTGTCTTGAGACGGCGAAACGCCACGAAGCGGGGTAAGGCTCCTCGATGAGGCTCTTTTCACGTCACGGCGATCGGGCGTACTCGCCGTCCGGGGGCACACACGCATGTCAATCCAACCCTCCTTCGTGGTTGAATCTCCAAATCTAGGAAGAGGCTTTGCTAAGACGCGATACTTGTGCCCTTGGCGGAATGGAAGTAGTTGGTACTCGGCCGTATGTACTGCCAATATGCAGGCTAGAAATGGAATTTAGTATAGATTATCATCTTGACATTCAACGGATTCCCTACTTGTTAGTGGAATAACCTACATGTCCGTAGTAACCAATCCCAGCCTTACAGACGCGCCCCAGCTACGTTTATAGTCCGGGGTAAGGTGCCGGAAACTATCACGGTTCGTCTGGCGTGTCAATAGTACGCCCGACTTGTTGCTCATCGATTTTCTTTTCATAACGTCATTGGTTTCCGAGTAGCTTCGGAGGTAATCTTACATTCCCAAAGAGAACCCATGTTTGCGATACGCTCCCCGCTCACTCGGATGGACGAGCTATCTGGCCGCTGAACTAACTTATGCACATTTAACGTTACGGCCGCGTCAAGAGGCCGTAAGCCACATACTAGGTAAGCATATCTTAATGACACCCTACTTCCCGTTGTCAATGTCAACGAGAGATATGGCAGATATGACGGACCCGAAGCACTTTTAGGACGGCCGATTAGAGAGAAAGACACAAGAACATCGTGAGTGAGATCAGCAATACACTCTTTGCCATTTCACAATATCCCAGTTATACAACTGCCCTGCTCGTATCTCGAGGCCAAGTATACATTGACGGTCCACACGCCACCAACTCCTAATACTCACCACAAGACATCGTCGTCGAGCGTTCCTACCATCCTATGCACTCCTAGATTCCCTAGCGCACCACGAACAAGTCTGCACGAAGGCTTCGTTACGTATCTCACGTACAAAGTTAAGATTCGCGAAGAGACGCGGCGATCGGGTTAAACACACCAGCCGCTGAATGATGTGAATGTAACATGCCGTATTCCCATCACATAAACTTTGAGGCGCCGCTATTGCCATTGCCATTGTCCGTGTCACGCTTCGTTCTCCGGACGCATACCCAACGGCTCATTTATGTTTATATATAGAGTTGTACAGGCGAGGCGCTGGTCTTCCTCCTTTCAGCCAGCAGGGGGCTGTGATATATCGCACGAAACAACACAAACAAACAAATATATGTAAGCCCCCCCCATCAACCCGGCCTTGGAAAATTGGCCTCAGCATTGTCTCAGCCGAGCCTCAATATTCGTGCAACTTACAGTTCCAATGAACCAAAATAAATCAGTGCTTGGTTCCAAACTTACTTAGGGAATTAGGCAAGCACAGTGTTCAGCTCTTATTCAGTATCTGCGCTCAGCTGGGGGGCCGCGCTTTTCAACGCTGTAGCCTGCTCAGTGCTACCTAGGCGTGGCTAACTGGAGGCTGAAGCCGGAACCAGACAGGGGGAATCTCTACGCCATCCCTACATTCGCGTGAGGCCCATTACCACGTACGAATACCACAACATGGATAAATAGAAAGAAAAGACAATTAAGTAAACCGCGTTACCCGAGATGGAAATGTCAAGGTAGGCAGGCGCCCGCGCGCATGATGTCAGCGATCGTCTGAACTTCGTGGCTTGAGTTCGTCGCAGACATGTAGGTATGCGTTGATGTGTGTACGTATGTAGGTCTGTAAGTCTGCGGTAGTAATGTAGGACGCCCCGGACGTCACACACGTGCGACGGCCAACGACCCGCCAGGCCTATCTGCGCATCCTATTCCTTTCGTCATGGCGTTGATCTGATTACTATGCGTAGATAGGCTGGGCTTTAATCCAAATGGTCTTTTGGCATGTCTGGGTATATTCCAATATATGTATAAATAAACACATATATAAGTAGATGTAGGTAAGCATGTATGTAAGCTGAGAGGCGAACATCTGGCTTTAATTCCCGGGTCTATGTAGACAAGGTAGGTAGGTAGACTACTTAGTTATCTAGAGAGAGCCTGCATACATACATACCAGGGCATTATCTACTTCTGTTATGTATGTAGGTAGATATGTACGCATATGTAATGTAGACGGATAGGCTATGCGTCTGCGTCGACGATTTGGCCATCACAGTTCACATATCGCACATCTATCCCGTCCGGACTGCTGCACGTTGGGAGCCGGCTGAGTAGCATTGTGCGACGCTTACACCATACCGTACCATGTCGATCTGGTCTAGGCTACAGGATCATGTATCTACACCTTTATCGCTTCGCTCGGGTTCCATGTGTGTATGAATGCAGAGTCTAGAGAAAGAAAGCCTTGCTGATCTTACAGGACGAATATCGCTCGATGTACCAAGCATGCGGTGCTGGTGAGTTTTCGTTGATTCATTCGTGCTTCCCTCATCCGGACTGCGGTGGCTTCTGTCTAGGCCTCGTACGAGGTACGAAGGGGATAGGATGGGATGTTTGTCTCACGGTTTGAGATGCGAGGCTTATGCCATCGTGCTGCGTCTCCCATAGGCTCAAGGTTCGAGTAGCTAGCTATCTACTGACCACCTACCACTTACACAAGGCCGGCACGAAGTTGGCAGGAGGCCTGGGATAGGTGTTTGCGAGTCGAAAAAAAAAGAATCCCATGAGCTGCTGCTGTCGAATTGGCTTGGTTCCCGATTATAGGTGTTGCTTTGCTTTGCTATGCCAATGCTATGGGCTACGCTGTCCAGGTGCCTGTGCTACGAACCCGGGAAATCGAAAAGTGGATTCCAGACGGTAGGTTCCGCCGCCTTGCGGTGATGAAACGAGGAGAAACAAAACCCTCGAAAGAAGAAAAAAAAGAAAAATGAAAGACGGTAGGTTAGGTAGGTATAGCGAGACATGGAGGTGCCGGTGACCTTGTGATGGATCTTATGATTCAGAGGCCCATCGTTCACGGTACCGGCCTACGATCAAATAGCTATGTATACAATTTACAGTACCTACTTACCGGGATAGAGGACGCATGCTACAGTACTGTAGGGAGAAGAAAGACGTTCGTTCAGGTGAGCCAGCAGAGGTGGGATGCGGATGGGTGGTCAGATGGGGGCGCCATGGGGACATGGGCGCTTGGAGGAGGGTTACGGTTCGACCAATGGTAGAATTTGGAAGGGTTCCGGCTCATTATTCGCTGGGAGCAAGGATTTGGTGTACCTACCTAGCTCCCTTTCCTTACCTTGGGTACCTTCTCCCTCGTGCAGCGGGAACGGACACGCACAGCCAGCAGCGCAGACATAGCAGTCTACCAACTATACCACCCCATATGTACGGTACTACTTGCGAATTTTCTGCGAGTGATTGATTGGCCAGACGGATAGACTCCGGCAGATCTGTGTAGATCTAAGGATAGGCTGGTTTGTGTTGGCCTGTGTGTTCTCGAAGATGGGACTTCTTTTTGAGAGAAAGAGGAGACATTCTCTCTTTTTTTTTTTGCGCCCTTTGCAGGACTTGACCTACCTACACTAAACCTGATGAGATGCGCTAGAAGCGAGGAGAAGATGGCCGGCTTGGCTTACTGGTTACCCAGTGATTGTTGGTTGGGTTGGTTACATCACCGCCATCGCAAGATGAGAGAGAAAATAGGTACGGAATACGGTCAGCGCCCTCACCGCTACCACCGCCATGCATCCAGAGGTGTGAGTTGAGCGTGTATGTGTGTGTGTGTGTGTGTGTGTTCTGTCCTGGTGGCAAGAAAGAAAAAACAGCCATTTTTCTTGTCCGCCTGTCTACATCTTATGCGTTGTTATAGATGGTGACTGTTTATCTGAGGGTCACGGTACACGCATGAATGTCGCTACGATAGTGCTTGATGGCCGTGTTTCTGTTTGGGGCCGTCTCGAATAGATAGTGGCCGGAGCCATATTACTACATGTGCCATCGTGTGTTAGACGATGAGGCACGTGATGCGTATATTGAAGCACGATAGTAGGTAAGGTGGGTAGGTAAGTAATATCTATTTGTTGACCCTTACATGTAAGTACAAGTAGGAGGGGTTAGGGATGGGAATAAGCAACAGTACAGCATCCGATTCTGTAAGTGGTAAGGGGTCATGACTATTATGTACCTAAATATTGCTGATGTTGGTAATATTGACGAAGTGTTCACAGCTGTCGGAAGTAGACAGACGGGGTCGTACGTAGATGAATCAGTCATATCCTATCTATATATGTACATACACATCTCAAAGATCTCCGTCGTCGTCGTGGAGTTGCAGCTATCTAGATAATGTATCTAAGTGGTAGATAGATCAATAGTGTAGGTCCAATTATAGTGGTGGATAGCGCCGGATGTAGTGAACGGATTGGAATTAGCTCACGATGGGTTTCAAGGTCAATTGGATTCTCTCAAAACATGCTTCGTGTGATGCTTTCCAAGTCCCAAATCGTCGTCGACTATCTACAGTTCACCCGTATGACCAACGGAAGGGAGACACAAAGCCCCGCCCCCACCAACCCATCGTCTTTTGGGAAAGCCGCCTCTGGCCGCGGGGGGGGAATTCGGGTAATCCGTTACCTCTATTTGCTATTTGTCGTGGGGATTTCTATTCATGGGAAGGGAAAAGCCAAGAGAGAAGAGAAGACAGAAAGACGAACGCACATCATTCACTCATTCCAGCACGGGTGAGGCAGGGCTGGCGAAGATCGAGCGGAGGGAAGCGAGTGAGAGCGTGCGTACATGGCGTCAGGTTAGGCCAGGCCAGCTCTATTAAATAAGATGAACCTTGCACACGCTCGTCTCATGACTGTCGACGACGTCGCCTACCCTCCTTCCCCTCGCGATCATCATTCGTCTCTGCCCAATGCCTTCCGCCCGCGACGTCGGGATCTCCCCTGGAGAATGTTCATCATACCCAGCTAGCATACATACATAGAACATAGATTATAGATTATAGGGTAGATTTGCCCAAACATTGAGGGAATCGTGGAACGGCGGCAGAGGCGCGATTCGCTCCCGCTCGCAGATGTCCTGCATCATCCTGGAATTCACACGTTGACCGCTCAGACTGGCCTAGTGAGCCCTTGATTTCATGTGAGAGAGCGGATGCACCATCCTCCTTGGTCCACCACTCGTAGCTAGCATCGGTCTATCTAGGTATTGGTACACTAGACTAGACTAGCCCGGGTCGGCCAGCAGCGGTCACATCTGCAGACTACGGGAGGCCAGATATCTATCTGTACTTACAGGATATGCCGTACTTACATACATGTATCACCTGTAGACAGCATACCAAATGGATAGAGTCTTCCGATGGTGCGCCTGAGGATTGTCTAGACAATTGATTCGGTTACACATAACCATTGGGATGGGTTGAACCCTACCAAATAACCAGACGGGCGGCTTGACTCGTCGAATCCTGTCGTCTAGATAGCTATGTATGTATGTATGTATGTATGTATGTATGTATGTATGTATGTATGTCTTGTCCATTGCAGTAAGCAAGGCGTGGTGTGTTCTTTTGGTCTTCTGGCTGTGAAGGGAAGGGACAAATGTGCAGCAGTGAATCAGGGACGATGCTTGGCTTTGCACCCTAGCATCCTCAATCCAGATCGTTTTATCCACCCGTCCATCACCTATTGGCCCTCAGCCTGTCCTAAATACTAGATCCCCTTTAGCTTCCCCTTCTTCCCCCTCCTTTTCGTTTAGGTACGCTGACCTAACCCATGCGTTCGAGCAAGCAAAGCGTCCACACCACCCAAAGACCATGGGTCGCATTCTCCAGCCAGGTGTCGTGGCCTCGTGCAACGGTCATCATGCGAGCTTAGAATGACGATCGAGAAGGAAAGAAATGCTGGGAAACGCCGACCACGAGGGAGCAAGGCATCGATCGGTGTGATCGATTGTGATCGAATTCCCCATTTAGCAATACTATTTGCTGGTGGTTGCAGTGATTGCCATCCACTCAGTCAACTAACCCGAATAGAAGTGTGTGTGTGTGTGTGCTGTGTCTGCGTCTGTGTCTGTGTCTGTGTACCTGCTTCTTGTGCCGAGGATGGAGTGGCTCCCTCTGTCTCTTTTCGCTCGACCTTTCAAACCCCGTCAAAACGAAGAAAATCCTTAGAATCGGCCTCGCACCTGGATGCAACTGTGACTGGCTGTCCGTCCTGTCATGCTGATGGCTTCGATCCGAATCTGGTTGGTTGAGGGGGTTATGCAGGTCGGTCTGGTGTGTATGTGTGTGTGTGTGTGTGTGTGTCTGCCCACTCACGGTGCAACCGGAAATCCTCATGCCAATAGGGTAAGGTAGAATTTAGATAGTTGAATTCCATCTGCCAAAAAAGATGCCATACCTACCTCTTTCCGGGATCCAATGCATCCCCCATGAGACCACATGCGGTGGGATGAGCTGCTGCAGGAGAAGTTCGAAACGGAAGGATACGCTCTGCGCGACAACGGTCGGTATAAGACGACAAAGAGTGGCACTAATTCGTCATGGTCGTGCCACGATGTCGTTCGTCGGGAATAGGCACGCATGCCTTACATAGTGATAGATAATAAGGGACTGCGATAGGAGTAATAGATAGATGAATAGATAGTATGCCATCATTAGATATGATAGCTCATCATGATGAGCTGCAAGGGCGGGATGATATGGTGCGATGTAGTTGGGGAAGCCGATGGTTTGCCCAACTACTGTCTAAGACAAAACAAGACAAAACATCAAGCTTGAAGTCATTTATTTGTTCGCTTTGCTACCTTTAACTATATTTTAGACTGCTTTTTTAACTGTTTCCACTTTTGTTTTTATTCCTGGTTCGCCATAAGCCACTTGGTTCCTTACCCTTAAGTATTTTATTTATTTTTTTTTTAGCCCTAGCTTTTTAGCTTGCCTTAAACTTTTAGTTTATTTTTTTAGTTATAGTTTTAATTATAGTTTAAATTATAATTTTAAGTAGTTTAGCTTATAAATAGCTTTTTTAAAATAAGGTGCTTATATATATAAACTAAATAAAAAAGTTAAACTTAAAATATACTTATAATATTTTATTAAATTATTAGTTATTAATAGTTTAAAAAAAAAGCTATAGTTATATATTTTTATAAATAATTACTATTAAAAGTAAAAAAAGCTTTAAATAACTAATTAAAAAAGTAAAAAAAACTAGGTATATAATTAGCTTATTTAAAACTGCTTTAATTTTATACTTCNTTTAAAATCTTATTTTTAAACTTTAACGTTAAGTTTTTTTTTACTTTTGTTTTTTAGTTAAAACAAAAACCTTTAGCCATATATTTATTATATTTTTTTTTATATAAAACTTATTATAAAAAACTTTTATACTATAAGCAATTGCGCTAATATACTTAGCGCTAAAATACTAGCTGTTACTAAGAGTTTTATTCTCTTTATTCTTATAGTCAACCATACTGCTGTTAAGAAGTATGTAAAATGTACCTATGGCCCTCCATAGATCGGCCCCCGAACACCAGGGACCCTAAGTACCCCAAGTACCCCATGTGGGGAAGCCGGCCATCGCCATCAAGACCCCAACATGCATTCCTACAGCTCTAAATTATTAGTTTAACTGCATCTTTTATTACACCTAGTATCATTCCGCATGTAAAGATAAGTGCTCCTATTTTGTCTAACGATGTTAGTTTGATGCGAGCTGAGGGACCAAGCACGTGGATCCTCAAGCGCGGATTGAACCGATAGGCCAAGCGTATTGTATCTTTGGATGAAAATCGTAGCTAAGAAACGTTGTAATATTGAATATTCAAGCAGACGAATTCTTTCATGACTGGTTGTCTTTGGCCGGAGCCAAGTATTTGTGAACGTTATCACTAGGTTTCGATGTTTGTATAGGCTTAAAATTTTCAGAACCGAGCGCAAGTGATGGTGACAGCTATAGTGTAGCTTGCTAGATCATCCCGGCCGCCGCGAGACTACGATTGTAATGCCGCATGAACCAAACGCCGGAGAGGCATCAAGGCATTTCTGAGAGAAGAGCCATCGTTTTCGCCAGGCACAGATATTATAATGGGAGGCACAAATCGCCACAATGCCCTATTAAAGTCAGACTTAAACATCTTTCCTAAGCACCTCTAGAAATCTGATGCGCTAGGATATGGGGAAATAATGCAACGTAGAGACATCGGCAAAGGACGACGGCCAACGCGTTATCTATAATTAAGGTTAGAATTATAACAAGTTTGAAGATATAAACATTCACCACGAATTAACAGACCCTTAAGTCGCTCTCATCATCTTATAGGGCCTATAATTAGCGCTAGCTAACATATCTTAGGCGGCTAGATGAAAGATCGAGGCAATATCCAATTTCAGCCTTTTTCCCCCTCACATTCATGTATCTCTTTGCAGAATATATTTACATCTAAGTAGAGTTGAGTTTGACATATGTTGCGAAGTACTTTGTAGAGATGATCCTAATCTAACATTGCTCGCAGCATGACTTCATCATCTGATAATCCGTTGTTGCGCTCGTCCTCCCGGGCACGGCGAAATCTCAGCGCGCCATCACAGAGACTTATATGTGACCGGAATGATTCTACTGAATAAGCTCGAAGCCTTGCGCTGGCAAAGGTCTCACGTGGCAGTTCAGTTTTGAAGGACCCTTGGTTGAATCTGCGGAGACTAAGCTCACAGCCTGTACACCACAATCCGTTCTCCACTGTGCCTGGCTTGGGAACTGATGGAAATAGTGTGAAGGCGGCGCCTAGAAAATCGTCCTTGTCTTCTTCGGGGATAATACCATGCTCGTGCAAATACGTGGCGTTCCTGAACCAACGGTCTTTAAGGGAGAAATGTTCCCGAAGTTCCCATGATTCATTACGATTCCATTCACTTCTATGGGCGTCGTGCATCTCCTCTATCTTTGACACCATGTTCTCGGTAGACTGATGGATCGTAATGGCAAGATTCTTCGCAGCCTCGAAACTGACAAGAGGGTGGATGCAATCCCACCGGGGGTTATGGTCCCGGAGATTGAACACCCGGAGAGGCACGCAGACAATAGGTAATTGTTGAATAGATTCTTCGGTAAGTGCGAAATACGCTTCGGCTTGCTCAAACTCAATCATGCGCAATCGTGGATTGCCGGCGTGGCAATTATAGCAGCATCTTTCGCAGGTGGGTAAAAAAAGATATGGTCCAAAATCATTGCAAAATGTACACTGTTTTGACTGTAAGGCTGCGTAGAGCTCGGTGATAGAATGGAGGCCGATCAGTTGAACTTCTTTTAAGACTGCAAGTGCTAGCAGGGCATATCTAACTAGGCTCGTATAGGGGAGGTGGTCCTGGACGATCGTATAGCCCCCAATAGAAACGCGCGAGAAACGCGCGACAGTCCCGGCATCGAGTCTATCGAGGACCATATATATAATCTCGGGCGGGAAACGATCAAGACTTCCAAGTGGGGATGCGCTCCGAGGCGATTTTAGATCCAAAGTCTTTACTGTTCGTCCATGGGATCCACTTGCCCAGAGACAATAGGAATATGGAAGTTCAGTTGCTAGATAATACGGTATAAGGGAGTCCATGGTTGGCGATGTGAGCGAAGGGTTGGGGATAAGCCATAGGCAGTCGCAAGAGTTGCGAAATACATGCCCTCAGGTTTGGTAAACCCCGGCAACGTATAAAGGGGGAGGAAGCCTCCCTTGGACTTGCCAAGCACCAATCATGTTAGTGACTTATTAGGGCGCATTACAAATACTCGAGGTCGGGTGCTATCCTAGGGGTTTGATTTGCTATAAGGCTGCGCAGTGTAGCGATTTTTGAGCTGTCAAGTATCACAGAGACAACAAACGCCGCTCGACCGCGCGAGCTACCCTGTTTTGTTTACCTGGTGTGGATCTTGTATACTCGATAGCGAAACCACCCACTTGTGAAGGGCATAATTTTGGTCACGAGTTAGCAACAACTTTACGGGTAGCACGGCTAGGAGCGTCCTAGCGAGGAGTCATTGCTGCGTGGTAGATGTCCCCTAGTGGCGATATTGTCTGATTCTCGCGCATAGGGATAATGTGGGCGGCCTATATCTGCCACGGCCCCATATAAGCAACTGTAATCAGTCAAAGTTCTCACCTTGACGACGTTATACCTTTAGTAGTGTTACGGTATAGCGTTGCAGCTCTGTTCCGTGACGATATTACAACGCGATTGTTACAGCTTCAGGCGGGCGCCAGGCGGCTTGCCCTCCGCCTGTATTGTAACTACTTTTTTTCCCTTTTGCTTTTCTCTCGTGTTGCCTTGAATACAATATCTAGCTGCACTCTGGATCTTAGTTTTATACGCCTCGAGTAGGCAGATTGGCCCTTTCAGTAGACTTCACATATATCTCAAGAAGGCCAAAACTCCCAACAGCGGTTCACTATTAGCTAGAGGCGCTAAGTATGGAAAGCATAGTAGGCCAAAGGCTTGCGGCATGCCCTATACTAAAATACTAAGGGCTGCAAGTATGCCGTCACGTATCTAAACTAGAGCCTGCATGGCCATAATCAACATATAAATATCGTCTGCTGCTATAAATCAAGTAGCAGGATTGGGATGCCCAGCTATTTTATGATGCGGAAGAGCCTTGGTGGCCCATATGCGTGGTAATTCCACGATTCTCGATAATATCCAAGGTGCTACAACGAGAATGGCAATATTACCAAGTAGTGATAGTTAGGAAGTATTTGGGTGGCTGTGGTCGGTATGAGAATAATTACAAAATGGTTATACATTAGCTTATTTAGCTGGAGTATACATACCAAACTACCATGCTTATTAAGCTGGATTGTTAAGCCAAGGGCTCATCGCTTAATAGCTAAGGACAAATCTAATCCAGAATCCTGAACCAACCAAAATGGGGACTTCAAATTCCGGGTGCGAAATTTGGGCGCGATATGACGTATGCCACGACCTCAGCTAACGCAGAAGTAAAGTAGCTAGGCAGGTGAGCAAAATGTTGTTAAGTTGAGTTGTGACCTACCAGCTATTTCCCCAAATTTATCGCTGCGGAACCTCTAACAATACTTCATCTGTTGGGATGAAATTATGGTTTAGAGCATGTCTATAATGGCACCGTCTTAGACACTTATACTTAGAGATGCGCATCGCCGAATCTCGTGTGCAACAACGTCAGGATGCATGCTACCCCTTTCTATCAACCCCTGTACCGACATGCGGGCGCCTGCAGCGATACGTGCTCCCCGGCACTAAGAAAAGAACGGCGAGAATCACCGAGATGCGGATTTTATATCAATATTGTGATCGAGTTCAAACATTGGCTCGTCGACCCAGCTGCCTACCGAACCCAAGAGATCAATAAGAGTTTATCTTAGCATTTTCATACCAATCAAGAGGAATATCTCCGTAAATCGTCCAATATGTGATCATAATCCAACTCTACAGATTTCAGCTTATGAGATCGAAGTGTAAGGTCAGCCGGCATACCTAATCCGAAATTCCAGAGCACTTTGSCCCCCCCCCCCCTCTGCGGCAGGGGTAGCTATCAACACTTACACTTTCCGTCGCCACTTCTCCAATCTTCTAGAACATTCGAATTTACTTTCGCCAGCTTACCTAGTTAGGTAACTGTATAGTTCAAGTTTTCCACTCTACAGAACCGAGGTACAACCATAACTAGGTAGATTGTATTGTGTCCTCTGTACCTCTAACGCGACGCCTGACAACACCAATAATAAACCGATATGCGTTTTAACACACCAACAACCAGCTCCCACAACATAACTACCACGCATAATCCCATCCCCTTTCACTTTCTAATTGACTTAATCTAATAGCCATCACGTTCTGTCACTTGACCATCACCGCTGCCTACTTCTATATCCCTCAGTATCGTATTGTACGCCGTTCATCTTCTCATCTTGAGTGTATTTAATATCTCCGTCATATATCTTGATCTCATATACTAAATCAATATTTCCACGCATCATTATGTCGCATCAAGTAATTCTATCCAAGAATTTCTTGATGTCGGCCCGAAGAGACTCATCACCCGCTGTCACAAGTCTAAAATATCTTTTCTATGATTACCAGCGTCTTCTTTTAGAAACCTTGAAGTACCTCAGGATCATAACCGATTCTCCCCCATTCG
Source organism: Lasiodiplodia mahajangana (assembly GCA_029590625.1). NCBI lineage: Eukaryota > Fungi > Ascomycota > Dothideomycetes > Botryosphaeriales > Botryosphaeriaceae > Lasiodiplodia > Lasiodiplodia mahajangana. The sequence goes on from JAPUUL010000507.1 coordinate 12,553, forward strand.
ATAACTTGGCGAACAGGTTACATCAAAAACTCAACGCAACCTACGCCGATTGGGAGTCCTCAGTTTCCATTATCGAGTTCACCTTAGCTCTATTCATCAACAACACGTGCATTGGAGATTACATACCAATCAAAAAGCTAGCCCCTGAACAGCTCCAATTACGATTCGAAAATGCGTTCCAAAGCAATCTTCTCAATTCAATTAGCGCGCATCCCGTTCCTTGTTGGAGTTTCAAGCTAAAGTACAGGCCGACGCATCCAGAGAAACCGGAGAGTTACATGGGTACTCTGCGGGGCAATTTGAACAACCTCTACGGTATCCTTTACGAGAAGGTCTCTATGACAGCCGTATGGAAACTTGATGCGGACAATCTAAACCCCCCGCAGACTAATGAGCAATATATCGGCCTTTACCCTCAATTCATGGTACCTGAAAGCGCCCTTGAGCCTGGAGGGAAGTACAGAGGTAGGATCGATACTCCTCAGCGCACTCTCCACCGCTAAAGTCTACAGCCATCTGCAAAATCATCGTACACGACAAATACCGTAACAAGTGTCAAGGCACCGGCTTCCTGATCGACGACCGTACCGTCATAACAGTGGCTCACAACGTCCTCCATGATTTCGAACTCTGTACGTTTGCCGACAGAATCGACGTCCACATCGGCTACTGGGGTAGCAACCATATTCAACACGAGACTCGGAGTATGTCGCCATACATTGGGGTTACTATGAGACGAGAAAGCCTGCCTATGACCTAGCTGTCATCCGCGTGAGCGAGCCATTTAGACACGTCGACGAATACCTGCGATATGAAACTTGTCCCGCCTATGGCGCTGGCCGCAAAATTGCTGTCGTCGGTTACCCATGCAATATTCCCAGGGGTGCGGGGGGCCAGTATATGTACGAAAGCCAAGGAATCACAAATCACGACCTCATAGGAGATAAGCACGTCCTCACACATCTCCTCGATACCCGGGGTGGTGAGTGGTTTATCCCCTATAATAAGTTCTTGCGATGTATAGGTGCTAATAGGCATGAAGGCAACTCCGGCAGTCCTGTCCTGGAACTCCAAGATGACGAGAAATTCCACGTTATTGGTGTCCATCACGCTGGATCCATCGAGGGCAATAAAGCGACCGCCCTTGGCTACAGAGGAAATGATATCTCGGCTTCGTACGCAGCATTGACATCATGTCTGGCGGGAGTAGGGAAGGCCCCGGTTGCTTCGTTGAAAGAGTGCGCGCTGCCATACCTCCGAGCCTAAGGAAGATCTCCGTTTCCCATTGATGTGTGATGATTTGAAGTATCACTCGAAATGATTTCTTTTATAATGAATCGGCATGGATACGACTGCCAAACTTGTAGGTTACTATTGGATGAGAATCATAACCGGATAGAGAAAAAACGTTTAGCGCTATATGTTGTTCTTTCCAGTCCGAGTTGTCTTATGGCAGATTGTTATTTAGCAATAGCATCATAGTATAGCTATAATTGATATTTTTGCGGTTTTGTGGAGCCTATATATACCGTTGATACTCACTAATTATTAACGGCGTCTTTTTACTCCGTGACAGATAATCAAAGGTCGCTAACCTTTGCGACTTCCAAATAGATAAGGGACGAACAGTGAAACTCACCTTACGGCACACCCCTATCTCTCCCTTTATCATCACCGTCCACAATGATAGCACAATGGCCATTGCGGCTATTGGGTTTATAGAACGCAGTTTCTAAGCATTCGATTCCGAGGATGTGGTTAATCAAGGATATTTTGTTGTTAAGTATGTGAAGATGGCATAATCAAGCGTTGATCCAACTACATGTCAAGTTTATATTCAGGTGATGCCTATTTAAGATTAAATAGCTACGATGTACAATAAAAACAGCATGATGCGGTACATTCTGGTTTGCGTGGTGTCCACGTCGTGGAGGTCGCGGAGTAATTCACGTCGCGACAAGCTTGTGGTGGTTGGTGTTTGGTATTATGCACGTGCGCGGAAACCTACAGATCCTTAAGTAGCCCGCATAGATCCTAGATGTTTTATTCCAGAGTGAAGATAGGCCGCACTTGTACTGCAGCAGGGTTAGCAACTAGATCATAGTATAAGGGTAAAGCTTATTATCGATAATTCCTTAGGTCTCCTACTTAGCGGGGGAGAAACGCCCGCTATATATAATAGTAGAGATTAACACAGACAACTTCAGGGGGTTAGAAGTGGCCCTCTTACTACTCTCTGGTGACTTTATTCCCTGACAATAAAGCGTAATGCACTATCGTGGCAAGCTAGCCATTATGATAGCTATTTCTCTGATCTTCTCCTGGTCCTCAGCTACTAGTACCCGCCGGGAGCTTATAGGTTATAGTATAATAGCATGGGCCTTTATTTTGACTCTTTCAAGATTTTCTTAGTAACATAAAACTCCTCTGCTTCCAGTATTGTGCTACTCTTATTTTGCATTGTGTGTCTTATTTGCTCCTGGACCTCATCAAACGTTAAATTTAATACGCTAGCATTCCCTTTCCGTTCAACATAAGCTGAAAAAAAGTTGGGACTTTCAATCATTTCCTCTAGTGGTACCAGTTTGTCTCCCTACTTTGTGGCTTAGGTGTGTCCCCAAGATCGCATCTAACAAGAAACCAGCCAGACCAACGGCTAGCAAGCGAGTCCTCGTCGAAAATGAACCATAAGTTTAACTTAATATCGAATAGGGCTTCGTAGCCGGTCCGCTTCGAGAGACGAGTCGTTTCATTCGGGTGACTCGGCTCGCCAACAGGTATGTTGACGAAGAGTCGGCGAATCGGAATGACTAAAGCTTCGCCCATTGATGCGACATAGAAATGAGGGCTCTGGATCCCTGAATGACATTGTAGGAGCTGGGAGTGGCAAGGATGCACCTGATATTGAGTATCTGTCACGGAGTAAAAACGACGCCGTTAATACTCCGCGAGTATTAACGGTATATATAGGCTCCACACCACCGCGACAGTATCCGCCTTGCGATCACGGAATAACGGTATCGCGGTATTATGCATAGTATCTGGTATAGATCATAACCACACAATGAAGTCCTCGGTGAGCTTGGGGACCTCCTGCAGCTGCTTATAAAATCCCTTCACATATTCTCGCTGGAGTAGTATAGAATTATCTTCGTGCGTGTTTGCGATGTCCATGACCAGTGGGCCATCGTCGAGAGTGATTTTGTTGATCTAGGCCTCGACCACTATGAAGATTTAGTCGCGGAATTGAATACTTAAGTATCTAGCTGGACATTTCTCAAAGCTTATAGTATACATAGACTCCACCGGCAGAAATAGGCGGTTAAAGCGCGGCGTAAGAGGGCCATTGTGACAGTCATATCTCATGTTGTACAGAGGTTTCAGCAAGACACTAGGTAACCTTAATAAATACATTTATCGTGATGTGACAAGGGCTTACGTAATAGGACTTGGAACAGGGGTAATAGAGTTCATATTCATAATAATTCTCTAGAGGTCTCAAGGAGTCTATAAGGTTCAGTCTATCCTAATTCTCCTCAGGGAGAATGGGCTCCTATTTATACTTTTTTCTCTGGGCCCTTATGCGCCGTGTCTCGGCCCTGTTGGGAGCCTGCATTATAGTTAGGCTTCCTTGCAGGGTCTCCTAACCCTATCGCAGCTAATCGTTATATGTAGGTTAAGCTTTACACCTCTATTAGTTCTTAATTAGGTCTAATAGCCACTATAGCAGTCTTGGCCGTGTGACACGTGAACTATAGAGTGTATTGCTTCATGCCTACTTTCCTTATAGAACCCGAAGGCTTTATTGCGTATAGCTGAACAGCTCGTTGACAGCTATGAAACGATGGTCAGCGAAGTCGGAAAAGTTGACAAGGGCCGGAATACCAAAATCCCAAAGGCAGCTTCCCATTCCATGTCCTCTTATGAGACCTCACTCCTGCAGTTTTGTATCAAATTCTCGCCGGCGCATTTCAAACCAAGCAACACATTCCCAGCTCGGCGGGTGAGCTCCCTCGCTGCAATATGAGGTTCCTTCAGGACAATGTAAGCCGCTCTGATAATACCGTGAATGAACGCGCAAAGACACGAGGTTTTCTTCAGATGCTTCCACAACTGGCTATAACGCAACGTCGTATTTAGTTTGATGAAACGGAGCATAACAATGAACAGAGCCTATTTCATTTCTTTCAGCGGTATCTAAAACAACTCTGATTTTGGTCAGCACTGGATCGTCAGGCACGAGTTCCGAGCACGAGCTAGACGTCAAAAGTAAGCAAGTCAATTACGAGAATCTCGGTTTCATAATCGTGGTATTAGCTAGATGTCTATATTCTGATGCCCGGTTTGGAGGAAACTCAAGGCAAAATAGAAGGATCCTAGAGTAGCGTTCCGTAAGATTACCCCTTTTTTACTAACGACGCAAAATCGACCAAATCATCTAGACAAATGCCGCTGACAAAGACCGCTGTACCGTAAGATCGTGAACGCGTAAAGNAAAAAAAACCNAACTACTGGCACACCACCCCAAACTAAGGCAAGAGTAGGTGCACGTAGGACACCCCCGCGTTATACGTTTTCAGATACCGCGGGTATCACGGGCCCCATGGCCGTGAAAAGCCTATTTATGCATTCCCATTCCGCCGCGAGATGTACACAAGCAGTCCCTCCTGAACAACGAAGAAGGTTGCCTTGGCCTTGAGCTCGCGGGTAGGGTTGACAAGCTGGAAGTCGAAGTCTCGCAGAAGGCGGGGGCAGACCTTATTGATCTCGAGCAAGGCAAGGTTGCGGCCGATGCAGACGTGAGCGCCGCCACCGAACTAAACACCTGTTAGCTAATCTCATCCATTCAC
>JAPUUL010000508.1:0-17398 GCA_029590625.1 Lasiodiplodia mahajangana
AAATAGTCTCCCAAAACAGTCTCCCAAAACAGGTCTCCAGGGCTGAGATATTACCAAAAATGGCAAAACAAGTCTCCAGAGACGTGAGGAACGTTCCTCCGCCGCCGCAGCCCGTCCCTCAAGTAACACACCGTGGACCCCTGTCCCTCGGGCCGTGGCTGATTTCGGTGACCCGCACGCCATTACCTCCTAGAAACTAAAATCGAAAGAAAATATAATCGCCGGTGAGACTCGCGGCCCAGGCTAGAAAGGAAAAGACATTAAAGTAGAGAATTAACGAGGACGCCGTCCGTCGATCGGGCCTAATACAGCGAATATCCACCCGGGATGAGCCGACGTATCCCGAGATGGACGATCTCCGGCGCCGTTTTACACAAACGGGGTACTGAGCTGACTCGTCTAGCTTTTTAGACAACTAACGTTGCGCCCTCTCTGGTTGACAACTTAGGCGACTATTAGATAATAGTACAACTATAGCCTGCAAATTCCATAGGTGGAACTTCGCTTTATGATGACTAGGTTTATATTATTAATAGTATGGATTTATTTACATTGCCTCCCAAGGGTCAAGTTTCAATGTGGTAAGGGGACACAAATCGCTGAAGACGATATCGGCATGGAGAAGGGCGACAATTTGAGAGAAGCCTAGTGAAGCATACAACGTTATTTACTAGTCCGCCATTTGACGGGATTGCTACCTAAAACTCACTCACCTTGATGCGTGATTAGCCTAAGCTACTGTTGATGCCATTCTGGGCACTCGCTCACAAGTAGATATAGCTCAAGAGCCGCCAGATTCATATTATCTATGACATGTTACTTTTTCAGCTAGTGGTATGCCCTCTCGAGAAGATGATGAGGTAAAAATGCCACCATACTAGTGGTACGTATAGTTAAGAGGTGTCTGAGTAGGGTAAAAAGGAAAAGTGTCTTTGAAAATAGCTCCAAGTTTGTCTGTTGATGAATTATCTCCTCGAGGGAAGTTTTATTATAGTCTATATGATTGTGAATCTTCTCTCCTGTTTTCATCGCTAGTTTCTACTCCGAAAGGGTAATGAATCTATTCATCGCCTAGTGACTACGGACCACCTTTATTTGTTTCTAATGCTTGAGCCGCGATTGCCACCTGACGAGCGCGATAACATACCGCTAGGCGCTTAAATTGCAACGCTTCAGTTTAGTTCAGAGGCACTTCCAGAAGTGCGCCGTATGTTTGGGGGCACACGGCGAGGTACAGAGATGAGGCTTCTGTAATCTCTTTGTGGACATATAAGCCTTCTAGGTGCTGGCAAAAAAAATCCTATTTAAAAGAGGCTCTCTATTTACCATGCTACGAGTTCCATTTGGTCCATGAGATATGGCTTATCTCAATGTGTTCATACCAGACATCTACATGAGCGAGTTCACATTTTGTGGGTTAAATCGAGTTTGCAAGAGACGGTATTCTATAGAAATAATTATTTGACACGTTATAAGGATATAGTGAACAAATCAGAGTACCAAATCGAGAAGCGATGCTTCTTAATCATGTTTTTTCTTCATTTTTCATACCGAATCGTGAGATTTCACCTTTCAATGTTACTGCTTAAGAGTTGAACGTTTAAAATGTTTAAGTAGGCGTGTGCACAAAAGAAATGGGATGTTGAGAGAAGCCTCAGGCTGTCGGCATAGCAACCGACATGACTGCATCTACACATTGCGCCGCCACAGATCGACAGGACATACATATTGGGCATGTATGTTTGATGTCGTCCTTTAAATGTGGATAAGTAGCATTGAAATCTCTGAAAGGCGAACGATTGGCACATGAGCCGTGGTTCAAAAGTAATAGTGATATGCATAGAAGGTGATGCGGGGTATGCAAGAAGCAAAAATTGTGCCTCATACGACGGAAAAGGGCAACAACCTGCGAGCCAAGACCCGTCAACACCAATATGCAGTGTTGTGGTGCCGACGATGTAGATTGATAGGTCAATATACCGTGGATGATAAACTGATTGGCCGAGGAATAAAGGGTCTCCGGTCCAGGCCATCTGCAGGCTGTCCAGAAAAGCAGCAGGCTCTCGGGTGCTCGATGTGACTGGCCGTAGAGTATCATGCCACCATTTTCATGCACAGGTACGATGTTGGAGTACGCCGAGTTCTGCAAATGCAACGAAGTCCATTCATTACACTGCCACCCTTAGGGATTCCGAGGTTCAGAGTTATTCCCTCGACTTCGTCGCAGTTGGGCGGGAAAAGCCTCCATCACGTTTTATAAACGGATAAAAACGCGAATAGGAGCAAGAATGGGTAGGTCTCTGAAGGCATTCTCGTCCTCCTTGGTCATTCATACAAGCTGACAAGAATCTAGACTGCGAACTAGCCACCATCACTAGCCAAGCAGATATCGACGACCAATCATTCCCTACATGTGTAGACCAGCTAGACATCGTGAATGCATCAGGCATTCTGAATGTCACTATTCCAGCATTAGGCGCTCATCACGCTAATGTGTCCATCAACGTTTACGACAGTCCCGAATTGCTTGAATTGCATTCCCCCCTCAATTTTACCCTTCAATCATTAATTTTTAACCAGACAACCAAATTGACGACGGTTTCTATGCCACATATAGAGACGAAAGAGCAGAGCGTCGTCTACGCTGATTCCGACTCAGCTATCACGGTACCCTTGCTTCAAGTGTCTATAAGGGGGGCACATAACTTTGAAAGCATTTCCCTAAACACCACCTCGATAGGGTACCTAACTGTGGATGATTCCTCAACTCCAACTGGCTTCGAAAATATCACCTACGTTCATTCGATGGATGGCAGTACATGCATCGCCCCTAATGTCGAATCTGTGTACCATCTATCCTTTCTCGGAGATGATGAATGTATCTCTGTTCCAACATTTGATCGATTATCTACAGTCCACGATCTGAAGGTTCAACGTAACCCATACCGTCACATAATAATACGCCCAGGCTTACAAGTGAACGAGACCCTAACGGCTGGGCCCTCAATTGCAAAAGCACATAGCCTTAGCTCGGAGCAGGAACGTGTAGATTTGAGCTATGTATCCACAGTCGGGGATTCTGTAGAAATCACATCCAACTCGGATTTTGCTTTCGACTTAAGCAAACTCACAACTGTCGGCGCGGAGCTCCGCATTACGAATAACACGAACAGCACCTTCGACATTACTCTACTCGAAGAAGTAGGGAATCTGACCCTCATAGACAACATAGATACCATCCTACCATTATTCCCTAATCTTGCTAAGGCCGATAACATACTCCTTCGCGGAAATATAGACACGTAAGCTGAAGAGCTCACACACACACACACACACACTCTCTCTCTCGTTGGATTTAAACTAAATGAGTTTTAGCTCGCCTGGCCCAAACATCTTCCCTGCCTTAAGTCTGGTGTCCGGCACTGTCACAATCGAAGCTTGGAATGATGACTTTAACTGCTCGAAACTGGTATCTCAATGGCGGGACAGCAGAGTCCATAACCTTATCTGCAACGGTACCGACAATGGAAATACTTCTGCACCGCGACCATCAACTTCAAACGCAGCCTTGATGAAAGGCGCGAAAGCGGGCATCGGGGTTGGGGTTGGAATCTTCGTCCTTCTACTGGCCGCGGCTGGATGGTGGTGGATGCTACTCCGCAGGCAACGCCAACGAAAGCCGTCGGCCGAGAAAGACGAGCCGCGATCAGGCCAACAGGATGCCATCGAACCAGTGAAAGAGTCGGACTTGGCGGCGGAACTTAACGGGGAGGGGATAATACAGGAGAAGCCGGATGATCCGCTGGTTGAGCTACCAGTACAGCCACCGGAGTTGTCGAGCGATCAGATCCATGAGTTAGACGCAACCCCGGTCCAGAAACGTACGGAATAGCTTCGCAAAGGCCTAGCAGGGCTTTTATTATTCATAATAATGTTGATGGTATCGAATATCCTTCAACCCCCTACAGCCTGGGTAGGGAGTCACTGGTTACAAGCATACTTAATATTCGGGAATTCATTGACATATGAACAACCACACCATTAATCGGTTTCTAAATACACATGTCTCAATATAAATCATTAAAAGAGAATAATACATGACATTTGGGTACATGGTTTGACAATACACTTGGTACGATGCGGTTGCCAACTTAAAAAACCCAGATTCGAAATCATGAATACGGGACTTTATCTAAACACGCTTCAGATATAACTGAGGAAAGACGTTGATTTTCCCTCTCGTTGCTAGACTGGAGCTGATTAAATAGGTCGACGCGAACAACAAGAGGCCAACTTATCTTGGTTATTATTTGACGTAGAAATCTCTCATAGGCATACAAGACGGGCGGTGCGACCACCATCTTACATATTGAGGCTACATACAGGCCAGGGCTAGAGAGGGCTCACGGTACAACGGACACCCTCATTCACAGGCTTTTCATAGTCCGACTTTAGTACTGCGTTGTCTACATCCAATTCACCTCAACACTTTCACGTTTTGGACATCAACCTAATCACCGTTGGTTTCCATAGTCGGTAGTTATAGCGCTCACCAAATAAATGTCTGAACTCACATAAACGATATTTGGACGAGGGCGCGTAGAAAGGCCAAACATGCCAACCGTATTATTTTGATCCGTCGGGCGGATAAAGAAAAGACTCGCTCTGTAAAAAACCATCTCGCTCTAGGATGTTTGCCCTAAATATAGCGAAGCCGGACCCCCGGATAGCCCGAAACAGAACCACGGCCATCCCCAATCCTAGCCGGTCGTAATACAAGTTTATCATACATTTCTGGATGCATCAGGGAGCATAGAGCTCATGCGATGCTCGCATCACCTCATTTTGTTGCAAAAAACTTTGACCATTATACTCCCAACGCCGGCCGTGCCTCGCCAGATAAATTGGATGCCGGATATTTTCATCATCATCGCGAATACGAAACACGATATGCCCGTTTCAAAAAAGTTGCCGTATCTCCAAAGATTTAATTAGAGTCTTCCCACGACATCGAGCGTGATAAGCCTGCCTGGAGCCACCACTCATCGGGGATGTCTACACGCTGCGCTAGATTCTGCACAATTCGGTGCATGCCTGATAACCACTCAGGGTCGTTGGTATCAGCAGATTCTGGTGACTGCCTCGAGTATGGTTCAGCCGCAACATCGGCATAGGATCGGCGGCCGTGGGGCGTAGGCTGTCGTGAGGGCTCAATTGGTTGATCTCCAATATCATCTTCGCCGTCACTGGCAGAATTATCCATGACGGGGTCACAGGGGGGCTCTGTATCTTCGTTTGGAGTCGTCATAGACGTGTTGACCGAGTCGGCCCCATTGGCCTGTGTGGTGACGGAGACAGTGGTCGATCCAAAAGATGAGCCAATACTCGGTGGCTGTGGATCGGGGGTTAAAGTGGATTGTAGTGTGTCCCATACTCCGGCGTCACTACCGGGACTAAGACTACGATCCCGATCTCCGAGCCCATCAACATATCTCACGCGCTGTGGATGGCGGGAAGTCGCCATCGGGTTAAGAGGGGCAGCTTGGCTCGAGTGTTCAAGATGACGCCGCCGGCGATGACGGGATTCCTCACTATCGCGTTCCATCGCGCGCCCGAACACTGAACGTCCCGGAAGGCCAGAAGTACTGTATCTGATAGGCCTGTAGCGTATTATGTTATATTGCGATAGGTCAACTGGTTCTCGATATGCAGGCCCGATTGCCAGCTGAGCCTCTAGTGGGTTGAGGTCGTCATCAAGATCGTCTGTGTTAAGGTCTCGCGAGAATTCACCGTTCATAGCTTGGCTAAAATAGCGTCGCTCGAGCTCAAGGTGCTGGTTAAGCTCAGAGATCCGAGGGTTTTCTAAGCGTGGGCTTTGGCGGCCGGTCGCGCGATGTGGTTCCAGCGGGCGAACAAATGACCGTAGGGTCGATGGAGGTTGAATGGTATTTCGTGCATGATGGAGGGAGTTCTGCTCGCGGGCTTGTAAAGCAGCAAGCATGCGAAGGCGTTGTTCGCGATGTTCATAGATTTGGCGGCGGCGTTCAGTGCGACGTATTGGAGATCGCGCATGAGATGGCGGGTTAGTTCTCTCCTAACCTAGAGTCATTTATTCCCTCTTTATGGCATGTCTGGGGCACTATAAATTGCCTTGGCAGTCATTTTTTTTTACTCTTACTATTCCTGCGAGTTCCTAGAACCCTGCGTAAATTTGTTCATCATAAATAGACATTATATTGACTCTGGTGTTGTAAATAGGACCGTAGCGAGATGGAGCTCGAGACCTGCTGGTTCTTCGAACTCGTCGACAACGGCTCCAAGATCAAGCGCATTGTCGAGTTTGTGGGCGAGTACATGGCGAAGCAGAAACAGGACCGAAATAGGACACTGTTGGGCTTGAGGAGATCGGTGAATACGACCTTGATTGGGTGAACTGTGTGTGGGCCTTTCTGCATACTTGCTTAGAATATGCTGGATATGTCTGCGAGGCGGCGAGTGATTCTTCATAACGAAAGATGGACATAAACAGGCTTAGAAACATTTATTTGCCAAGTAGTTAGAATAGTGATTTCACGAGCGTTTCTTCTAGAACACTTACTAAGGCCCCTGTTAACCCTCAGACAAGCTCAGCTTTAGCTACGTCCATGTCTTAGGCTATTCTGTCTCGCTGCTAACGATATAGGTAGCTCCCTTACTTCGAGCGCCGGATGAAACTCATCTCTGACTCGCGGTTCATGTTGAAACAGCCGCTGGATTTAGGCATAGGCCTCGCAATAGGCCGGATGGAAGGATTTGTTCAACATGGTTGTGATAGTACTATGCGTAGACTTTGAGGGGGTGAATTCTTCTTATCAAGTAGCAAGGTAGGTAAGCTAGACGAACTTCGCGGTGTGGATTCGCCCAGCGCTAGCTACAAACAAGGCTGCTCGGAATGGCCAGAGTCAGACCGAATGAAAATTTCACACTCCCTTAAAAAGTCGTATATAATAATTTATATAGAAACATTTTTTAAATCTAAAAATAACTAATATATTAGAATATAAGGTCGAAATTATTATATTCTAATTTTCAAATAGTTTTATAGCCTTTGGTTGTTCGTTGATTGCTGTATGATTAGGATGTCTAGAGGCTCTTTTTGGGGGGGGTGTGAAATTTTCACTCTGGAATGGCTAAAGCTTCATGCGGATCAAGGCTCTTTTTCGTTTGAGAATCAGGTAAGGCGAACGAACTTCATATGTAAGACTGGCTTTTTTATCTATAGAATATGATTTCATCATGACATCATGGCAACACCACGCGACTAACCCACACACGTAATAGGACCGGCGATCTTGCCTACCACGGCACCGGAAACTGACGAAGCTGTCGTGTGCCGATGCTAAAATACCATTTTCTATGCTGTCGAAGACGCCCGAAAGTTGCGCAAGCCGGGCGATGGGCGCAAGAAGGCCCGTCCGGGAATCGTCTAATATAATATTGACATCAACGACTTTGGTACTTGAGTGCTTGATTTACTGTCCTCGTGCCGCTCTCCGTGATAGACGGACGTTTCATTCCGATTTTTCTCACCATTACTCGACATCGTGAAATACATAAATCCTAGAATTGTAGTCCGTAAATATATTTCATGGTTGCATCGTCGACTAATCATTTGTACATGTCTCGATACCTATGTTCTTGTCTATTCTTGTAACGAATTAGTCTTCTAAGGTGTTGCTTATTAGAGCGCGCGAACGAACATTCAGTATGTCACAACCTATATGGAGGACTATTGCCCGACGCAGCGGGCAGACTATACTCGCCGTCCCAAAGGCAGTATCAACAGATTCCGCCCTAATCTTGCACCGCAGGCTATTTCACCCCGCGCAACCCGTCGTCATGGCTAGCAAACAATCTTCAAATGCCAAAGGCAGTCATAACACGGCGCCGGTACCTCCAGAGCCTTCCCAGAACCCTACCATTGGGATTGCCCCCAGCCGCGATGAGAATGTAGGCCAGAAACGGCTTGCAGACTTTGATCTGGCAGGGAGAGTCTTCATTGTGACTGGTGGTGCCAGAGGTCTTGGTCTGTCACTAGCCGAAGCCCTCGTCGAAACGGGCGGTAAGGGTGAGTAAGCTCCTTATATTCATACTTATACCTGAGTGGTCCGCCTATGGGGATGCGCGATGATGAACTGATAGCATATTGCTAGTCTACTGCCTTGATCGTGAAGAACACCCGGATGAAGAGTGGAGCGAAGCAGCAAGGAGAGCGGACAGATGGGGTGGCTCTCTTCATTACTGTCAGCAAGATGTCCAAGATACCAAGGGACTGGATAAGACGATTGAGACAATTGCGGACAGGCATCGGCAGTTAGATGGCATCATAGCTGCGGCTGGCGTGCAGCAAATCTGTCCTGCCGGTAAGTCATGATCTTCTTTTTTTNATCTTTTCTTTTACACGAAAAGAAAAACCGTAATTTGTCTTTTCGAATTGAGCACATAGAAAACGGTCTAGCTTTAGGCTCCACATACCTCAGACATTATTGACTTGGGATATTGCAGTCGAGTATAGTCGCGAGGACGTGACGCGAATAATGGACATCAACTACACGGGGGTTATGATGACGGCAACGTCGGCCGCTCGCCAGATGTTCAAATATAAGTGCCACGGCAGCATGTGTTTCATAGCCAGCATGTCGGGACAAGTCGCCAACAAGGGATTGATATCTCCCGTACGTATTGCGAGTTGTAGAATTACCCATTCTCGGGCGCATACAGCTAACCTCTCACCGTAGGTATACAATTCGTCGAAGGCAGCCATTCTCCAGCTGGCTCGCAACCTGGCGATGGAATGGAGTCCCATCCGAAAAGACGGCACGGGAGGGATCCGCGTCAACTGCATTAGTCCAGGTCACATCCTGACGCCCATGGTGCTCAAGAACTTCGAGGAGGTTCCTGGATTGAGGGAGAAATGGGAGTCTGCCAATATGAGTATGTCTCTTCCGCATCACAAGGACCAAATTTCAACTTTTAGCAGTAATAGCTGACGCGCAATTTTGGTGATACAGTGGGCCGTCTAGCCGAGACAACTGAATTCAAGGGAGCAGCCCTCTTCTTACTCAGTAATGCCAGCAGCTACATGACGGGTAGCAATCTGATTATCGATGGCGGGCATACATCATGGTAGGACCTTCACGCCTAGATTTATGGGCATCATCACACTCGCTTGATAACGGTTGACTTTGGAGTTTGGTAAGAAAGAGTTGATATTAGAGGCTCAGGCCAGCTGGGCATGATGTTTTGAGTATGGCGTTGTTGCCTGGGGTTCCGTGAGACAGCGAACCAACACGGAATATATTGAGTACTTATTCTTTCGCGCATTTTATACTGTCTCATATGCCGTTCGATTTTCATGACTGAGCTTAAATCAACGTGCTCAGGATGGGACGAACTCCTGTTGCTTTTCTTCCTCCTGTTTTAGGGAGTAGCCCCACGTATAGGACGCCAAATTCTATGCTAGCAGGGATGCTATTAGGCAGCTGTTACTAGTCTAGCGTTATGTAAGTAGGTACCTACATATTTACTACCCTATTTAAAGGGTACCTACCAGGTAGTTCTGATGCCTCACAATAAGCCTAGCTATAAATTATTGATTTTAGAATACTTACACAAAGAATGGCTATTCTAACTCAATAGCTCGAAGAAGTAAAGAAAGGAGGCATAGTCTAATATGTTTATATGTTCTATCACGGAGCATCTACACGAGCAGATTGATGATCCACTAATGTGAGGCGCCTATCGCAATGTTTTAGTGCTCAGGACAGGGAGTGTTTAGTGACGTACGCCTACGCACAGGGGGTATACATGTGTCAGCTTTCGAGCTGTATCCAAGATGGTGCGCCGTACCCCTCAGCAGCCCTCAGGTCCTCCCCCACGTTCCCTTGGCCTGCCTGTCCTGTTCACGATCTAGAACATCGCCCCTCACGCGTCTCACACACGTCATTGTCCCTGCATATCATAGACATATGATAGAATAACTTATACAGCCATTCGTTTGCATATTCCAACCCGGCGATCATCAGCGGCTTGTTGATGACCACTTGGGATCGCCCTTCACTTACGCCTTGGAATCTCTCTGGGCCGTTGGTCACCCTGTCGAGATCAAGATGCCTGAGCTATCAGAATCCATCACAGCCGTCCGAGAGGGCGCCAAGGAGGATAGCTTCACCTACCTTACCATTCTACAGTATCACGCCAGCACACCAGGCATCTTGCCAACATTGAATGAGGTCCTTCAAGATGTAGATCTCACCCGAGAGATAGGCTGGGATCTCGTACAGACACTTATTCCCATTGAGGGCTCTGAAGAGTGTCTAGAGACTGTCGCTCGCTTGGGCAATCCTCGCGAGGTCATCATCAAGGTTATGGAGACATTAGGGGTGCTCGCTAGGCAATGGGAAAAGGCCCAGGATGACATAGTTGAGGAAGATTCCGGTACCCAAGACGAACTAGTTGAAGATTCCGATTCTATACCTAGTCGCATCATCACCTTAATCGGCATGCTTGCCATCCTCCAGCGCAGAATCAAGACGAAATACCCCTCGCGATTCTTAGCGCCGTCATTAATCTCAGTCCTCGAAGCTTATCTACCAACACCTGAAATGACGACCGCTGCGATTAATCTGGTCCGATCACTCTCTGGCCGCGTGAGACCACCTCTACCTACACGCACTTCCAGCATTGACGTGCTTAACCCTGATGAGCACGGAGATTTCTCTAAGAATGCGCCCGACCCTGAAGCTGAGCCGGAGGACCCGAAGGAAGAGTCTTTGAATCGAAAGCTTTTGCAGTCTTTCACCACCTGTATTTTACAGCGATACATTAACGTACATGAAATGCAATGGTCGCTGCGGCTGCTTGAGGTGTACCACCCCGAAAAGATCGTCCCTGGAAAGGCCACGACAACACAATTATTCCGGGAGGATGAAACCTTGCAGAAACGGGACGCTGTGGTGGGACAGCTTGTGGTTCGTACTTTACTTCTCACAACTCCTTAGGATCTTTACTAATACTCGTCACCCGTAAAGGCCTTACTACGGGATCTCGGTATGAATGATTTCTCCACGGCGTTTGTTCGGGGTGTACTGTGCCAACCAAGCGACACCGAGCCCATGTCAAATCTCGAAATGTTTGATTCAGTTGATGACATTCAACTGTCGCAAGGCGGAACCGCAGGCTTGATTGCCTATTGGATCTTCTCAACAGATGCTTTCGGTGCAGATAATCCAATCCCCAAAATGCACATTTTCCCAGACCATTTCGACATGATGCGATTATTCCTTGGTGCCCCCGGGACCAACCCCGAGAGTGACCCCGGAGGCGAAATCCAACGCAACCCTGGCATAGCGGACGCCCTATTAGCCATTGGGCTAGGACTACACCATAGGGGCTTGGTGACCGCGACTGAACACACGAATTACATGGCTTATCATCACTATGTGACCTTAATAGCCGAATTTCACTCCGACATTCTAGTGAAGAGTGCCGCAATGAGATTTGCTGGTACCCTGCTCCATTCTGACCCAGATTATGAGAGTCGACTGGACATATTAGAAGATTTACTGAAGGAGTGTGCGTCTCCTCCCTTGAAGGCATGTGCCATCAAATGGCTCCAAGAGGAGATCATAGCAGCACATAATGACAAGGTTTCCAACGTGTTTTCGACTCCGGAAGTCATCGAACGGCTGAGGGATTACCTCTTTCCAGACCCCACCAAAATGGAGGGCGATGATTTTAAAGAAATTTGGGGGATACAGCACAGTTTCTTTCATCAGGCGGCAAATTTTGCCTACTTCCTCTTCAACGGTCGTAAAGACCTAGTGCCCGTCGGCATGGGCGCGAGGGTGGAACAGCAATTTGCCGAGCCTCTGACGACTGCGGTAAAGAAGCTCAGAGAGGATGAGAACCTGCATGAATTTGATCAATTGCAGCTTGACGTCTTTATAGACAGACTCGGGAGCCTTGATATACACTGAGGCATCTATCGTTCTGTTCGCCCCTGGACGATACCCTGCATGGAAAGCCACAGCTGAAAATTAGGGGCAAGGATTCGATGGACATTTTGGCAGACGATCCCTGCTGATCTGGTTTCCCACTGACTTATGTGTCTTAGTTTACTTGGTCGGAAATAATTGCAGGATGCTACTAGTATGAGACATAAGAATCTAAGAGAGGGCAAAGTGTTGAACCAGATAGCTAGTGTTGAAAAGGGCTTCGTGTTCGATGAGCATCCTTTTAGCTGCCGGCGCCACCTCAGGGGCATTTTGTTTATTTCCATGATTTACGTGGTATCTATCGGGATCAAAAATGATTGATCCGTCTCACAATCTACACATTAATGTCAATTAAACGCCTAAATGAGCCAAACAACATATCGGGGACCTCGTGTACAGGCTCGACTTCCGGAAAATGCCTTGCGCGCCACTTGGCAGTTCTAGGTAGGTAGGTACTAGCTTGTAGGCGGTATTTGGATGGCATCGCCAAATCTACACATAATAGTGGAAAGCACGAGCGCTGCATTTGTGATACCTACTTAAGTACTTACTTGAAGAGAGACACGAAAGGCCCACAGCAGGTGCCAGTGACACGCAATGTTATATTTATATTTTCTGAAACTGAGCTACCCAGATCCAGAAGTACATAAGGTACTTAGTATCCAGATGAGACTGCTACTCTCCTCAACACTTCTAGATCATCTTAGCGTCATAACAGGCCGTGTTGTGGCTACTCCGCATGACCCAATGTTACCCGTATATTTCGGATATTATAGATCTCTATAACTATATGTTCATATATGTTATCGGTATTTGTATTTCGAATACCCATTATGCGTATCCATTTGTTCAACCGGTGTGCGTAAGCGCGAGACCATCAAGCTCGCCGAATCACGTCGCGGCTGGACGGGCAAATTGTTTCAGAGATTACGTCGTGTCGAACACTAGACCGTGTGACCCTCCCTAAGATAGTGCGAGGACACGGCCCGTCTATGGCTCAGACGTCGACAGTGAGACCCAGCACGCCTCAGACTAGGGTAGGATTTCCTCATCTATCTTTCAGCTCGGCGACGAGACGGTCGACTCGCCTGTGCTTATGATCCCCGCTACGTCACTATTCGGTACCATCCAGTTGGAGCATTATAATACGTCGCCCGGTACGTAGTATTCACCTTGTGTTGCCTGTTGTACTCTATCTACGCGTAGGTAGGTAGTACGCAAGGGGCCCGAGAGACGATATTAATAATCATCTTACGCCTTCTAACTACCTACTTCCCCTCCCGAGTGATACTCCAGCTTCCACATATCTCGCCCTGCCCGCGTCCTCCCCCTTCGAGGTTAAAATCGATCATTCGTGCCGACCATAATACTCAGAAGAGTCCTCACCACGGCATTTTCTCCGGCTACAAATTGGAGTCCCTACGGGAAGCTATAAGGTCGTTGTTGGAGCCTTCAACGCGGGGTTTCCCTACGCCGTAGAATACGACGATGCAACAAAAGACCCAACTCTAATCGTGCGGAGCCCCGTATCTACCACCGGCTCAAAGGTCACTCTAAACGTGGCGACTTCTCTATGATTTATAGCGCAGAAGGTAGTCTATCCACACTGACTTAAGTACATATCATTTATCACAGCACGACAAGGCTACATTATATGGCACAGACTAGAATGCACAAGAGCCGATCTAGGCCAGGTATGATGCAACAAATTCGTCTAACATCAAGGTTGAAGCGAGGATCACGGGGTCAGTACGTGCACAGGATCTAAGTCTATATTTGTAGGCGGCTATCAAAAAAAACATATTCGGTATATGGAAGCTATCACTATGGCCACACCTATTGCGGTACCGATTCATACCATCGGGACGTTAGAAGAGGTGGTTCAGCAATATCTCCACGACCCAAAATCGGTCATATATGAAAGATAGGGCATTCCCGCCGCCTGCCGGCACGCAGGATTGACCACGCAACTGGTACCTCGTTTAAAGTAAGGGTTGTCGCCGGATCATCAAAGCGTTCAGAGCATCAGAGGTATTTAGCGCGGGAAGACCAGTATCTCTGCGCGACCAACCGAGCACACAACAATAAAGAAGGGACATATCTCTACGTCGGAACCAGGCGACGGGCGATATCACGGGGCAGCTATTCCTGCTCGAGAGGAGGACCGGTAGTAGGTTTGGGAACAGCGTGGCAGCAAGTCCCCTCGACGACTCCATCGCCACTTTGACGGACAACTCTACTGGATGTATAGAGATAAGGCATGTTGATCAAGATCTCATTGCTCACTTATATATATATCGGATAGCAAGGTACGGCCAGTAGCATAACAAAATACGGCTAACCTGCCTTCATAGATCCGAAATCTTCCGCCCATGTCCTTCTCTCAACTCACTCTATCGGTTCAATAGCTAATATTCCCCGAGGTAAGTAAGGGGTATGAAATATCGATGCGCTAAAACTCTAAGCGCAGTAACTGTCCATATGTCCGCCAAGACGGCAGCAGCGATAATAAAGGCGTGAGGATACCCAAACAAGGCGGGGCAGCCGAAGCGAACATCCCGGGCAATAGATCCTGAAATAGCACCGTCTCCGCCAGAGACAAGCGCGGATGGGCCCTCGCAGCCTCTTCGCCGTCGTCTACTCCCCATTTCATCTGCACGCCCGTCCCCCGGAAGAGTGGCATGAGGGAGTGGTATCGTAACAATATTGTGCCTACTGTATCCATGATGACCCGGCCCGACGGCACATGCTCTACTAGTCTTTGTAGTAATGCTGCGGCTTCCTCGGGTGTGAGGTACGGGAAGAGCCCTTCGCCTATGACCAGCAATGGGCGGCCCTTTGGGATCTCCTTGATCCAACTCTCGTCCATCACCGAAGCGCCGAGGAGCCGGTAATCCCACACTCTGTCTTCGGCCTCCGCGCGGACTGGATCTGGAATGAGGCGTCGTCGCAGATTCACCGCCTCGGACCTGTCGAGGTCGATCCACAGCACATTCTTGCCGCACGACTGCTGCACCCTCCACGCCCGCAGGTCCAACCCGCACCCCAAGTGCAGTACCGTGACAGGCTCGTGTTCATGCGCTTCTAGAAAGACTCTACACCAATCGTCGAGCGTTTTAGCACGCACTGCGATGTAGTCACCGTACCGATGATCGCTAGGGAACATAGATGGCTTGATATTGTCGGTGTCGACACGATCCAAGATTTCTTGGGCGTAGATATCTCCAACCTTCGGGTTGGGGGAGGCGGCATCCTGGGCACGGCACCATAGTGTCAAGATCATGGTTTCTTCTACCGGACTCAGCTTGACCTTGATAGGACCCGGCGTCGAGTTCTTAGCCTCCTCGTTTAGTGCCATGGTACATGCTCATTAGCCAGTCTAGGGGGTCAGAGCATTACGGGAAAAGAGCAGAAAATGAGAAAAGGCACGTCATGTCCCCGGCATAAATATATCTAGGTGGCCTACCAATCGAAAGGGTATTATAAACCCTAGTGATGATGTCGATGGGATGGTGTTGGTATCTGTGCTGTCCATCACATCCCTGCGACAGATGGATGCAGTTGCTTACTGCTCGAGGTTGCATCGGGGCGAACTACACGTTACACTTGGCGCGGCAGCCCAAGTCCATAGTTGCCGGTCTACACCGAATTCCGGGGGGTTATCAAAAGGACCCTAGCGTAACCAAGGCGTTGGTTTCTCGAAATCCGCATTATCTAGTGCTTCGCTCTTCAGAGCACCCAATAACGTCAACTACCGGAGGTATCACGAGGGACGGGGCTGACCGCCAGCCGTGACGCTATTTTCTCACGAGGGGTTATGTCCGTGGGGGAGATTCGGGAATACCCTATCTGGGAGAATGAAATAGGAACAGTCTTCTACTCCGGCGGCACAGCGCGGGTAGAGCGGTTCCCAGACAAGCCCGTCAGACTGCCTCACCATACGTTCAGAAATGTTCGATAGCTCATGAGTATAGAACGGCTCTTGGGCGTTTACATTTACTTTTATATCCTACGGTACAAGGCTGCTGTGATTCCTTGGCTCTAATAATAGACGGGGGGCACTTGCTCACCGCGTCGGCCGATATATAAACCCTGTTCACACCAACTGTCGATCAGTTAACTGCAAGCATTAACGGTACGTACCTATATATGATATGCATTATACATGGAAGTATTACCAAGTGCATGGTGGTGTATCTAATTGACACAAAAGTTCCATTACCTAGTCGAAACTTCATGAATACCTGGTGCCTCACGAGCTCGACCACGTGTATCTTCCTACTGTCCTAAGGCCTTTGTTCCACCAGTAGGTATGGATAAGTAAAGGCGCGCGAAATATCTATAACCGAACTACCGACTGAGCATCCGCCGTTACCCGTTTGTCGGTTTCCATCGCACTCTTCAGCCAGCAATAATTCAGGTCAGTGCCCTGCGGCCCGACGTTATACCATTGCGCACCCTTGCAGTAGGTATTCTTTGCGCACAGGCTTACGCAGTCTTGCATAGTCTGCGCTTCGAGGTTCATGAGGTCTTTGCCGTTGTGCGCGACGTCGCACTCAATCCTGAACTTGTCACCCGTGCCGGGATCTGTGTAGGTGCTACCATCTTCGCCCAGACAGATTCTTGAAGAAGGGGAGGATGGGGATGGGAGAGGTACTGNACGCCGCCGTCGTCATCTTTGGCGGTGGAGCACTGCTCACGGTGCTTATTGGCTGCGAAGAACCCGCGTCAGTAGGTGAAATTGGTTGGGTGACGATAAATACGGTGGAGGTAGCTGCAGCAGCCGTCGTCCCGGAGGCGTCGCCTACCCGGCGAGACGGCGAAGGCTCGTCGGTCCCGGGCGAGGTTCCAAAGGTTGAAGAACCAGCCGCTGCCGCGTATAAAGACACGGTCTCGGTTGTTGTGGTAGGACGGATCGAGAGGGAACTGCTGCTTACTTGTCCGCTACCTGACATCTCCAACGAGGTGGAACTAGGGACAAGGAATATGATTAGCGACTTATTTATACTCCTCATTTTCCGGGCACTGCTTACCGAGTCCCCTTCTGCTGGGTGATGCCCACGGCAATCCCGATAAGGAGGCCAAGCAGAATGAGAATCACGATCATGACAAGGATCCAAAACGTCCGCTTTCGTACTCCCCATACTGTCTCAATCGGTTCGTACACAACGGCGGGTTCGGGTTCGGGATTTGGTTTAGCGTTGGACGCAACCTCCTCTTCGTGAATCATTTCCGGGCGCGAACTCTTGGGCTTGTGCTCGGGCTTGTGCTCAGGCTTCCGCAGCTTCTCCTCAAGGCTAACAAACCGTGGCCCTTCGACGACTTCAAGGCCCGGTTGGGATTGGCGTGAGTGAGGTAGTTCC
>JAPUUL010000509.1:0-17391 GCA_029590625.1 Lasiodiplodia mahajangana
CGAGGGCGCCGGCAATACCGCATCCTCCCAAAACCGCATCACAGATGTCACCGACGCCGACAAACAGTACAAGGAGCGTATGGAGGACGAGTACGCCAAGCGTGAGGGCGGCGCGTAGATACTGCCCCAGAAGGGGTGCGGTTTGTACGATCACCATGGTATGAGGGATTGGAGAAATTGCGATGTCGATTTGTATTATTAGGGGAAGAGCGGAGAACAGGTGCTGCTCACGGCGTTCTACGAAATGGAATAATTACGAAATTTGTCCTCGCAAAGATGATTCCGAGGCATTACGTTCCTCCTCGGCGTCACTCTCAGATTTAACACCATGGGGGAACAGCATTCATGATAGTACGGTAGGCTCATTTCGTAATAAAAATAACTTGACAAGGCACGAATCTTCAGACCCAGAATTTGAAAACATTTAGACAGTAAGACAGCACGAAACGAACTTCACTACACGTTGCGTATTAGTAGACTGCCATATTAGCCTAAGCCCTAGGCATCACTATCCATCCGAAAGTGGCAAGTTCTAGTATTCACCATCTATAATGAGAGTTTCTGAATTCAGGGATCGGAGTACAGTTGCGCCGGCAGATGTGAGCATTCCTCCCGTATCTCAGCGCAGGCCGGGGTTTCCAGCGCGGCAGTAGACATCTCCCATTGCAGCGTTCGTTTTCTGGATCCCGCTCCCATCCTCTTTTTATCATGTGCCCACATGCAGGCCTGATGTACCTGACGTATTTGCACATGATAGTAACTCTGCAATTCCGAGAATAGTGACGATAGACACGTTAGTGAATCGGTCCCAAGACTCTTAAGTAGATTAAGGGGAGAGTAGAAACCCACACGTTTAGCGATGAGTGCTAGGAGTGCTAATACTGCCGATAAAATGGTTGACAAGGTGGGTATTTAGACTCTTATAACTTTTCTAACCTAGTGCTTGATTCCGCGCAGAAACCTAGAACAAAGTAGAAAACCGTCGAGGTTTCAATAACCTTTGAGCAACAACCTCGTTTCTACCTTGTCCAGATGAGTTTAAGGTGCAAACATAATAGAAGGGCAAGAGTGCCAACAAATGCCCATCTCAAACACGCCGAGAGCATCTCCTCTTGTATGGGCTGAACCTTTACCCCTCATGTCCCGTAAAATCTGCCCCTAGTACAGCGAAAAGTTTCTGTGTATCACGCATAGGTTATCCAAATCATCGAGTCGTTTCTCGCTGAATACGAAAATTCGCTGCATGGAACGGTTTAACTGTGACAGGGTTACGTAGCGGGGAAATTGTTACATGTCATTTAACATGCACGCTATGGCTAGCGAACCAGTGAGACCAGCCGGTTAGTCGATTGTTGGGGGAAATTATATATTATTGTTGATATCTAGGCCCGCGCAGTCGACCGCGTGGCCTTTCCTTCGTTTTGGGTGAAGTGTTACCCGTCGTGATGGTAAATAAAACTTTAAAAAGATAAAAACTAGAGAAGAACATGACTCATACTTGCTCCGAAAGGACCATAGAATTATCAACACTTAGTCCATTCCTAGGAAGGTTTGCCAAACTTTGAACTTTCATTAGCCCCTCCCCCCTTTGAACGAGCTCCTGCGGAATATTTTCTAATATGCCCCAAATTTCTCCAGCATCTAGACAGCAACCAAGGTCGACTACTAGCGTCTTGTAATGAATTAAACCGGCCAACTATCGTAGTGCAGTGCCCTGAGAACAGCGCCCATCTTTGTTCATAAATGAAACCAATTCATTCGCCTAGGAAGGAAATTACGTAGTTGTGTTTTTTTCTTCTATTTCTTGCCAAGTTGGAATCGGCCACATTTTCGAGAGAGCCTGGCTTCCGTAGTTTCTTCACGGCGGCCCAAAAGTTACTCTGTCCGCCTATTGGCACGGCATAATCCTATTAAACGTCAGAATTGATGTATCTATCGATAATGATTCACTTATCCTACCAGGTCCTTGAAAAAGTAGTAGACGCGATTTTCCCATACTCAGCTAGTGCATGAACTAAAGTCCACATCGTTCCCAATCCACGTAAATAGGAGACGGATCTATTGTCACATGGCTAGAAGCCACAGTTCCGGACACCGGGCCCCGGAGGAGGTTGTACGCTACATCTAGCCAATAGGGGCCCTTTTAGAGATCTTAGTTGTGCACTCATTGGGCTAAGCTAAAGCAGAAACGATGATAGAGAACGTTTGAGAGATATGTTTGCCATCATTCAGTCGCAAGTGCGTTACATACCAGAAAGCTTTCAACATCAAGCTATATTGGCCATGTCAAGCCATGTCAAGCCATGTCAAGAGTAAACGTAATCCTCAAGTTTCAAAAAATAAATTTAACTGGATTTTAGAGCATCCGCAAGGAATGTCCAAGTATCAACTTTGATATCTCCAGTACGAGACAATAAATGATACAGCTATTTTATACCAGATTGAGTGAGGTAGGGAAAGCTATTATTAGTTTGTGGATCGGATCCGAGATTCCCGAAGTAACGGGAGAGGGGCTCAAGTATTTCTATTCCTTTGTGTTGTCTTCTAATGTTATATGTTTTATGAGTGTGTCTCACATCCACGTAATCATCCGGGTCTGCGGGGCTAATCACCCATTATTTCAATCAAGACCAACGGCCACCTCCCTACTATATTCTCTCCCCAACCTGTCTTTATAATTGACTCTGCGCAAGCCTCTCTAGCTATCCAGCCCAGATTCCACACACTTTCTTTTCTATCTGTCTTCCGGAAGGCCTTCAAGCTGTCCAAGATCACCATACCCCCGAGGCATCCGTAACTCGCCCTGAACCCCCAACATGGCTATTCCAAAGACCGCCCTGATCACAGGCTGTAGCGATGGCGGCATAGGATCTGCCTTAGCCGTGGCCTTGCAAAAGCAGGGCTACCACGTATTCGCCACGGCGCGCGACCCTTCAAAGATGCAAGCCCTCAAAACCTTGAGTAATGTAACGTTGCTAAAACTCGACGTCGTCAAGCCCGACGATATCAAGGCCGCCGTCGAAGCAGTATCTAAGTATACTGGGAGCGATGGGACCTTGGACTGCTTGATCAACAATGCGGGGCGTAATCACTTCATGCCGATGCTGGACGAGGATCTCGATACAGTTAGGGGACTCTTCGAGATCAATTTCTTTGGCCCGATTGCATTGACCCAAGCCTTCGCCCCGTTGCTTCTTCGGGCTAAAGGCATGGCGGTGTATGTTACCTCAACAGCTGGGTACCTCAATATCCCATACATGGGTACGTGACAACAGCGTTGAGTCCTACACTCCCCTATTTTCTCCCCATGTTTTGCGCCCTCTCTTACATATGACCCTTAGGGACCTATTCGGCGTCTAAAAGATCTACCGAAATCGTGGCAGAGACCTTGCGCCTAGAGCTGGCTCCTTTTGGCGTCGGCGTGCTCGAAGTTGTCACGGGCGCTGTTCAGTCGAGAGGTCAAACGTATTTCGGTGACTTTAAGCTGCCTGATCAATCGGTATGTATGCTCGTATTTAAGTATCATTCGATAGTTGTTTCACTTGTAGAAAACAAATTAATATGAGTACTAATTTTTCTTGCAGTGAGTTTATTGAAGTATGTATATAAGCTGGGTAAGCATACTGATAAATCATAGGTTGTACAAGACAATCGAATCCACTATTGCTAGCAGGGCTCAAGGCGGTGATGGGTTGCCTCGAATGGAAACGATGAAGTATGCCGAAGCAGTTGTCGGTGATATTACGAACCGAACCGTTGGTCGCGTCTGGTACGGGGAATATGCCGATGTAACCAAACAGAGTACAACTGCTGCTGTGGAGCAGTCTGTCATGGTAAGTTCACCTAACTAATCTTATATAAATATACTAATCCGAGGTAATAGGATGCACAAGCTAAGTTGGGAACTGGCCTTGATACACTTGGCCAATAGAGAGGTGATGCCACTTGACATGAATGAGTGGTATTCTTTTGGTTCAGCTTGTTGTTGCAATTGACAAGTTGCTAACTTTGCGTTGTGTTGCGGAGGTGGCGAAGATCGGCATGGCTATCGATATGACAACCAAGTCTTCGTGTGCAATATAAATACGCCATCATCCGTTCATGAGAGTAGTACGATTTGTTCGTGTTGCGTTAACTTCTCGATATTTAAATACGAAACTGTTGAACATGAGTTTGGGTGCACAGGGCTACATGTAAGAGCTCGCGGCATAATTACGGCTTGAAATTGCGCAAAGCTCTTTGCTGTTGAAGTTCCGCATCTTATTCTCCTATCCATGAAGCTCAACGCTAGCTAGGAATTCGTGGGGGTGCTCGAATAATCGTGATTTGGCCAACTTTCGCTTTAAACTGTTTTCCTAGGAGCTCTCTAAATACTTGTTCGAGTACATGGTGCATCAAGCTTAGTAATGGGGTTGATTGAGCATACAATTTCAGCGGGAATGTCAAGGCGAGAGCGATGAGAACGTGAAACTTTACTTCATCTCTCGGTGAGCTGATTTGCTGAATAAGTAACTAAACTGGGCTTCTTATGTTAGGTGATCGTAGCTCTATTGAGGTCGTTCAGACTGTCGTTGACGCCTAAAGCAAAGGAACCCTCCCCGCATTTCTAGCGCCTCTTTGTTTAAGTACCCAGTGCAGACCTAATGGACCGTGCTGTCGGCGCACACGGCACCTATGATATCATCAATCGGCTAGCTGCTTCCAAAACCGGCTAATGGCATAAGATTGTTCCCACGTCCGAATACCTAATCTCAGCAAGAGGAGACAGATTGAAACTCAATTGGTAGTGTCAGTAAGGATTTTGATGCAGATGAACGGTTTGATAGATATGAATAGATAGCGAAGAACATCATTTTCCTTGAGAAAAGGTCTAAATGGAATTAATGGAATTCATGTCTTGTCGGCTACCATCGGGGCGTGGAGCTGTTGCGGAGAACTGAGTAAACAAGCTAAGTAGATTGTTGACTAAATGCCTAAAGCAGAGTAAGATAATTTACCCCTTGCAGTTTTACACGCCGCTATGTAATGGTGCCATGTTTTCTAGCTTAGATATGGCAGATATGGCTAGCTCTGGTTCGGGTTCAGGATTTGTCGGAGGTAGGGCAGACCCTCCCCTCAGGCCAGAGAGCGAGGAAGTTCTTGCTCGGAACGCGGATGAAAGCGACGTCTAACCGTACCAGTAGTGCTCAATGCCCCTGCTGATTACGGTTGTTTACATGTTGTACTCGGAATACCTAACTAACACGAAACAGGACCTACCAATTCTGTGCCTAGCTGTCTTACCTGAACTCTATGTACTGACATCAACACTCCGATGGATGGAGGTTAGCATACTACAGTGTAAATACCAATTCCCCTACCGTAATAATCAACCCGTATTGCCCGTATCTATCTACCTTGTCTCTATCTAGTCAGATACCAATTCCTTTGATACCTAGATATTCCATCAAGCATATCTACCTACCAACCACCCAACCACCTGGCGCTCGAAGATCTCACGTCAGACCCCATATTCTAGGACTCCGCCAGTCATTGGCCCTTTTAGGAAGGTAGGAGACGATGGCTCAATAATCCCTAGTCTTTCGAAATCCTATACCTCGTGTAATGAGCATGGTGAGTTGACTAATAGCCGATACCCCTGTAGCTAAGACACGCTATATAAATCAAGCTTTCGCGTCCCGACACTAGGATCTTGACCTTGCCTTGGCTCTCTTGGCTCTGTTGGCCTTTTTAGACAGACATTGCTCGATCGTCAACATGCGTTTTTCAGCATTCGTAGTGGCGCTCGCCTCCTCTGCCACAACATCTCTAGCAGCCCCGTCGCCCAATCGACACGTGCTGCATGAGAAGCGTGATGGCAAACCACATCTCTGGGAGAAGCGCAACCGGGCAACCCCGGATCAAGTACTGCCAATCCGCATCGGTCTTCGCCAGCGCAATTTAGAGAATGCAGAAGCCTACATTTATGAAGTCGCTGACCCTGCTTCAGAGAAATTCGGTAAGAAATCCATAAAATGCCTCATTTGTCAAATGCGGCGCCGGGAATATCTCACTAATCAGGGTGATTACTAGGCAAGCATTGGACTGCCGAGGAGGTGGCCAATACTTTCGCTCCATCTCCTGCCACTAAAAACGCCGTGTTGAAGTGGCTTGTCGACTCGGGCATTGAACGACCCCGAATTTCGCTGTCAAAAGGTGAGCAATCGAGCCGCTCAGCTCAATTTTCCCAGTTATACTAACATCTCGCAGGCCACAACTGGGTGCAGTTTGACGGCACCGTAGAGGAAGCGGAGCGTCTCTTTGCTACAGAGTATTGGCATTACGAACATGTCGAGGATGGCGGACTCCGTCTCGCTGTTGACCAATACAGCCTGCCAGAACATGTTCAGAAGCACATTGACTTTGTCATGCCCACTGTGCAATTAGACGGTCTAAAGCCTATCGCAAACACAATTCATGGACGTGACGCGATGGCAATTATTCCTNGGGGGAGCCTCCCTAGGCTCAATGCCCTGCGGGTCGCTAATCACCATTGAATGCCTGCGCAAATTGTACAAGTTCCCCGTCGGAAAGACGGCAGCAAAGGGTAACGAGATTGGCATAGCCGAATGGGCTGACTATCTTTATGAGCCCGATCTTCCTATCTTCTTCAAGAATTTCACGACGCCTCAGATTCCTCTTGACACCAAGCCAGAGTTCATTGCAATTGATGGTGGCTTGACGGCAAACTTGACGACCATTTCAGAGGGATCGGGCGTTGAAGCTGCTCTCGATGTCCAGTCTGCCTACTCGATCATACACCCCCAGGGGGTCCGCTATTACCAGGTTGGTGACGGAATCAATGTCGACAGTGTCGGTACTTTCAACATATTCCTTGATGCCCTAGATGAAAGCTACTGCACGTACGAAGGCGGCGACCAGCCCTATGTTGGTGAGTACCTGAATAATTCTCGAATTAGAAGCTTTAGAGCATGATGCTAACATCCTACGAGATCCCGCTTACCCCGACCCGAATGACAACGAACTGGGCTACCAAGGCCCACTACAGTGTGGCGGCGCGCCCAAGTCTAATGTCATTTCCGTGAGTTACGGACAAATCGAGGTATGTATCGCACTCTACCCCTTGGCGCAGAGGATAATGCTAATAAGAGGCTCCAGGGTGCCCTACCATACTTCTACCAAGTTCGTCAATGCAACGAATGGATGAAGCTGGGACTGCAGGGTGTGAGCGTAATCTACGCGAGTGGAGATTCCGGCGTTGCCAATCGCTACAATGCCGGTTATCCCAACTCATGCTTGAACGGAGACGAGCTGTACGTCGATAACAACGGAACTCGCTTCTCGCCATCCTTCCCTGTTAACTGCCCCTACATCACTGCTGGTAAGTCTACTTCACGATCATGATACCTCAACCTTAAAGTACTAATGATGTCTTACAGTGGGAGCGACCACCCTCATCGGTAACGACACTGAGAGCGGAGAACGCGCGGTATCGCGGCCTGGCACAGGACCGGCTAACGCATACTACTCCGGCGGTGGTTTCTCAAACTACTTCCCCGTGCCTTCATATCAAGCTTCTGCCGTAAGCAACTTCATGAAACACTACGCTCCCAACTATGGACCCAACGTGTACAACAACTCCGGCAAGGCCCGCGGCTTCCCCGACGTAGCGGCCATCGGTCTAAACGTCGCCACCGTCTGGAATGGATCGACGTACGGCGTCGGCGGCACCAGCGCGAGCGCGCCAATCTTCGCAGGTATTGTGACACTACTGAACGAGGCGCGCATCGCGATTGGTAAAGGGCCCATTGGCTTCTTGAACCCGACCCTATACAAGCATCCCGAAGCCTTCAACGATATTACTATCGGTAACAACCCTGGCTGCCTGACAGATGGATTCAACGCTACCCCAGGCTGGGACCCCGTGACTGGCCTGGGTACGCCCAACTACGAGAAGCTACTGCCTATCTTCTTACGTCTTCCTTGAGTCGAGCTTCAGGAGGCGGAGATGAGCGATTCACGAACCGTCGATAGAACTTGAGCCTCTCTAAGATTCATCATGTTAACAAGTCGCTACATTGTTAGAGAAAGTATCTTGTATTAAAAAAAAAATTGACGCTCTCTTGAGCGAGGAATCATCCCCCTGTATGCCTACTTGTTCCCAAAGTGAAAGTCGGCATGTTAATCCAGATTGTGATCCTGCTAGGTACTCGAGATTTCAATAGCACCCTAGCCTGTTGATCCCCTCTAGAGCTTAGGGCTGATCTATAGTTAAAGGCTCTAGGGTAATCTTAGGTCGGGTACTAAAAGAGGGATTCCAAAGGTCTGGACCTAATGAGCCGGGTATGGTGAGGCGACGACTTCATCAAACAACCGAACTTTTCTATATTTACATATCAATATTGATAAACTAAATCAACGAGCATTAACCTCGCTTCCATTCAGTGCACCATTCTGGCCCCGTCTATATAATACCACATAAAGGCTAGCGTAAAGTTAATTGCTCGTTGGTTTAACCTTTTAAACTTGAATGGAATCGGCCTATAGCAATAAAGTATAATCTTTGAAAGAGCGCATAAAAGAGTTAAGCCAAAATAAGTAAAGGTAAACTATTTTAAGTTTCGAAAAGAACATTATATTCGGTGATAATGGATATTATGGAATTACGTCTTCGGGGATGCTATCATAGAAAGCATGTTTACAGAGGGCGAACAACGCAGGGACAGCGTTTGTAGATATTGTCCGTAGATCGTTCGTTGGAAGAATCAATAGCATTGCCTTCCTTGACTGCCTCAGAAAATATCAAGGAAAAGGAGGTGTGCTAGCTTTTCTTACGTCTCGACGTGACATGATGCCACCCACAACACTATAATATTATAATGCTCCAGTATAAAATGATACTCTGATGTAATAAAAACAGAAATATCCATTGACCATAAGCTTATTCAACGGTCTTCAATAAAGTATACATACGAACAACGGGCTCCTGGTAGGAAACACGGCTAGTGGCTGCGCACCCGCGAACGTCAGCGACATTCAAGGAGAGCCAATACGACCAGATTACACGGCAGTGCGAGCGTACCAAGAGGTTAGGTAGACCCCGACCGAAAAGAACGCTGCTGTTCATGCTCAAGGGGCTTTAGTCTCTCTCCGGCGTCTAGATCATCTTGATAAACGGCTCACCGCAGACAGCAACTAGTATATAGAGCAGTACGGACAACTTGCAGTAGAGCTGCAACAAGTCGTAGGTTATCTTTCAAAGCTAATATCTAGACCAGAACAACAAACCTAATGATTGGGGGACACGAACATGGAGCTCTACCAATCCGCTTGGTAACGCAGTATTTCAACGATATGGCCTAGTGTAGTAGTATGCTCACTACGCCGAAGATTTCCGGACCGTATAGGTTCGCATGGAGAACATGATGCTCATCGCGTGGCACCCACGGTGGTGTTCACTCGCTTCGCAGGCCGATCTACACTAGCTCACCTTCCCTTGTATTTATTGTCTGTGTGTTTGCAACTGTTAGTGCAATATACCGATAAGTACTAAAATTATTAATATTAGGTTTTATAAACCGCTAAATTTATTAAATATTACGTTAAAATTTTATAAGAAATTGTTTTTTTAATTTTAAAAAAATAAAAGTAAAACAATAATAAAAGCTTTTATTATTATTAAACAACTAAATAACTTAATATAAAAAACTATAAAGTTATTACTTTAAGCTTTTTTTAAAAAGATTTATAAAATAATATAAAACTAAATTATTTTTTAAGCTATTTTTAAAAATAGCTTTAGTAGTTCTTTTATAATTAAACGTTTTTTTTATATAAACTGCTTATAATATTATTATAAATTTAAAAAATAAACTTATATATTTARTTAACTTAAAAGTTTTTTAAARTTAATACTTATAGTTATATTAAAATTTAAATTAAACTAAACACTAAAAAAAGTTATAATAGTTATAAAGCTATATAATATATTGCCTTAATACTAAAGCTTTAAATATAAGTTTAAAAAARTATATAGCTAAAGTATAGCCCTTATACTGCTAATTTCTGACCCTGTTCCTTTCCCTACCTAAATTAAGTAGGGAGTAGAGCAGAGTTAGACGGTAGCGCTGCAGGGGTTATGACCCAGCTATGAAAGGTGGCTGACCTAGGTGGGCTCTTCCTATCCTACCCACTGTACTGCCACTGTCCCAGCCGTCTTTCCCCCCTTTCTCCACCTTTAGTTAAAACAGGTTTTCGAGGATACTTGGTCTGACCTTGGGATACCTATACAGTACACCTCATAGCCCTCTTCCTATTCATATTCATATACCTAGAATGTAGGCGAGACTGTGAAGAGAAGCGTAGCGCCATGTTGGGTGAACGAATCGATAGGTAAGGTGTCATTTATAGTCACCTCGAAGCTAACAGGCCAATCAACTACGAAACAACTCTTGGCGATCACGGGTGCATGAAACAGAGCAACATAGCGGTTTCCTAACCACTTATTTAGCGACTTCTTTAAGCCAGGTCCGGGGGTTCCGGTGTGACGGGAGAACAATATTGACCAGGTAGTACATATTAATCGTTACCAACATTTTGCGAGATTGCTGTACTACATAATAAATAGGGTAGCCTATTCATGTATATCCTATCGGGGCATATACTCTTTATATCCACTATCCATTTACAGGATAAGACTAATTCCAAGACTTCCTTCGTATAATGCCTTGTTGATAGGAGCCTGTGTGCTGACATGAGGGAGGGATATGTATTAATCATCATGAGATCCGTCAGATTGTGACCTGCGGCCCCTGGTAATACGAGATCACAAACTTCGGGCCTACCAACTTGGCCAGCTGCGGGGATCGCTTCTTGGACAAGTAATATCGCATCGCCTTTGAAGATCTGTATACCATTAACCGAGGACGATATGTAGGCACCCATGCCCGAAAGTATTGATTTATATGTAAGTATGTAGGTAGGTAGGTAGGTAGGTAGTCGAGTAGGTAGTGTTTGTCGCTGCGGCGTGTCATACCTAAGCCACTTAAAGTGGTTGGCATTGAGAGTTTGGCCTGCGGTCATGCTATTTATACCGCGATCCCTACGGGAGACCAGGCCTGACCAGGCTCTCCTCGGCTAGATATGTGGGGGCATAAGGGCTGCTCTAAGTACGGTACAAAATACAGTGCTTTATAAATACTACACTATCGAGCTGCGCTAGGCAGTGCACAGTGTTTTGTGTACATTGTGGACTTCGTATGAGTTGATCGTAATTTGTGATTTGCGTTGATAGCATATAATATGACGTTCGACGTCTTTTGAGATGTTTTCCTTTTCGGTCAGATTGAAAAAGGTTTCTGACTCAGATGGAAATAATCGTTCCACTGCCGTCCAGCAAAGACACTTGCACTGAATAAGGATTCCCCATGCTGATTTCTTCAAGACACAAGAGCAGAAACAAGAGGCCGTTTGCTTGTATCACCACACAGTCCCATACGGCTGTACCGAAAAATCGGGTTTGGTGACAGGGGTTGGTTTGTTTCAGATTTTCAGGAGAGTACGATCCGGACGGTTTAGAACAAACCAGGCCCAATTTAGTAGGTAGCCACGCAACCTTTAGCGTACCTACTATCCCAGCCGACCTGCAGATTCGCTGCAGACTGTCCATAGTTAGGTGCATAGTAGCGGATAGTGCGTGCGTTATAGATGCACATAACCGGGCTAGTCCACTACTATCACAGGTCCAAGGTCGTAGTGGTCGTGTAAAACATTCCGATTCGCGCCAATAAAACGACCTTTCCGCCCGCATATTCGTATGCGTCATTCCATCGCAGCAAGTGAGGCCTCTACAGTACTACTGCTTACACAGATAGACTACGGAATACAGGCCGGCGGCCGCCCCCGACTGACCTGTGACACTTGCTCTTTACTTGTAAGTTTACAGCGTACCTAACACATGGACGGGACATGAATAAGCGGCAGGGTACGTCAAGGCTTGCCCAGGTAGGTTAGGCAGACTATGAACAGAACTAGATGCCTACCTAATTTAGGTACATACATTAGGTGCCTAGCAAATATCTACAGTATTTACCTAGATAGGATCAGCCCTTCAGGTACACGTACATAGATAGATACAGAATATCGTATTCCACACATGGCCACTTACACTGGTCCAAGGAACAGGAGAATGGGTCGATCCTTTTGTGGTACCCGCATCAATTACGTACATGCGCGACCATGTACATACACTTACTTACCTACAGTAACCGTGTATACACTATCGACAGGACACATCCGATGTACCGACTTCACTTCTTACTTAGACCTCGATACAACGACTCAGAATTCCACTCCCGAGACTCCCTCATGATTGATTCTCCCCCTCCTCCCTAGCTACTCGACTTGCCTGCTTGCTTTCTTTCTCCTGGGTCCGGATTGGCACTCTGTTTACTCTTCTCTCCCTTTGATTCTCCTACTTTTTGCATTATACGGCGATTATGACGGTCCACTGATTGTTTTGTGCCTGTCTTTTCGTCTTGTCTGATTCTTGTCTAGTCCGCTTATTTTGTTCCTCATGGTTTTGATGTTGCCTGTTTTTGGTGGTCGCCATCCTCTCTCGGCTTATAGCTTCTGCGTCTCGGTGTCCTGAATCCCAAACGGAGGCCCGGTCTCGCATCCCATTCACGCCTTTACCTCCCCGGATTAGCCGATAGTGCATGTCTAAGTAGCCATCTGCCGAACATGCTTGCGCCGCCCAGCTCTCGGCGTGTTCGCATCTTCGGCGCCGTCACCGTCATAACACTCATCGCAACCTATCTACACCTGCGCCCACAATGGCAGTTTGAATACCGCGAGTACTACGAGGGCGTCACCAACTACTTCTCACGCCCTGTATACGACAACACTCTTTACAATCAAGGCAATGAGCAATTAGTTCACAAGAAATACAACACGAGCGATACATGCGCTCGCTTCCCCGACACGGATGGTGTCCTCCTTGTCATGAAGACCGGCGCCACAGAAGCCTTTGACCGAATACCGACTCAGCTTCTCACCACAATGTCATGTCTTCCCCAGAATTTTCTTCTCTTCTCCGACCTGGTATGGAGCGCTTCCCCTCGGGTTTGTAATAAATAGGACTAAGTCAGATCAACTAACCCCCTCACTAGGAACAACAAATTGGCCCGTATCACTTGTATGATGCTCTAGCCGAGATTGACGAGGCCGACAAAGCCAGGATTGGCGATTTCGAGCTATATCGCAGTCAGCAGGAGTGCGATGTCTCTCAGAAGCAGTGTATAGACGGCGCGACCGAGAGACAACACGCGTGGAACTTGGATAAATACAAGTTTCTGCCTATGATCCAGCAAACATGGAGGATGCGTCCAGGACGCGACTGGTACATCTTTGCCGAAGCCGATACCTACGTCGTCTGGGCCAACATGATCCATTGGTTGAAGAAGCAATCAGGCCTGAATCCTCGCGACAAGATCTACCTGGGTAGCCGTTCCTGGGTTGCTAATAGGCCATTCGCACACGGAGGCTCGGGCTACATACTCAGCCGCGGGGCTTTGAAGCACTTAGTCGAAAAACACGATAACTTAACTGCCGAATATACCGAAAAGGGTACCCAGGAGTGCTGTGGAGACTTATTGGTGGCTCTGGCTTTAAACGAACATGAGGGCATCAAGATTCGACAGACATGGCCAATGATCAATGGCGAGAAACCGACCACTCTACCCTACGGCCGGAATCACTGGTGTGAGCCGATCTTGACGATGCATCACATGAACGCGGAAGAGATCAGTACCGTGTGGCAGTTTGAACAGACGCGCAAGACAGATGTGAGTATAGATCCAACTGAAGCACACCAATTATTCAATTCTTGTTTCAATCAAGTCAACCCTGGAATACTTCATTCAAGATAAAACGCTCTTAGAACTAGTGCTGACGTTGGACAATTAGCGTATCTTGTTGATAAAAGACTTATACGACAGTCTGATCGCCCCAAAGATGCGAGAGACACGTGAACATTGGGACAATGGGTCAGACGATGTCTGTTATATCAATCCTGCCCCCGACGCCCAAGAGCGTGCCGACGGCCACGCTAAAGATCGACAACGGAAAGAGGATGAAATGAGCGAAATAGAGAAGGAAGCATGGAAGTCACCGGAAAACTGTGCGAAGGTGTGCGAATCAGAGATCCCCGCGGAGGACTCCGGCAACAAGGAAAAGCAACGTGACCGGCAATGCTTCCAATATCGCTGGCACGATGAAGTATGCTGCACCTCGAAAAGCTTCAAGATGGGAGAGCCCAAGCCAAAAGCATCAGGCGGGGATTCAAAGGAAAAGTGGACGAGTGGGTGGTATATGAAAGGCATACATGACTGGATAGACGCGATGGGCGAATGCACGGAGCCAGCTTGGAAGGTTCCAGAGCTATGAGCAAGCATCAAAGCTCACTTACCGGTCGAAGTCTATTTAATACATCGTGAGAGGCGGATACCTCCCGCGAAATGTAATAACATACTGGGGAATTATGTGAGGGCTCACTGCGGCGAAATCCTGCGTTGGCCTTTTTGCCTTTTACTGTCCTGATGAAGAGGCTCGGTCGGGCTCTTGGACTTGGCATGTCTTGGCGTTCCATACCACGGCGTTATTTGGGGTCTAATAGATGGGCAGGGAAGGATGTTGGGTTCATGTGGCTTGGGGAAACAAAAATAGAGTCATGACCCCTAGGATTAGACACGATTCTAGGCATAGTATGGCATGGCATAACAATAGTGATGCATTTGAAGCTATTTTACTCATTCACATCGAATCCACTTGACGTTGCTGGACTTACACGAATAAGGCAATGGAGGAAAACTAAACGTTTGTATAAGGTTGTCTAGGTTTGATATCAGGGAAGTTTAAGAGATGGGTCGCCCCCATATGCAGGAACCTAACGAATAAGGCTCTTGACAAGCTCGATTAGGGACTTGGCATAGTCTGGACTACCAATTATACGGCCATGTAAGGAAGAGGGGATACCTAGTGGACGTCACGTTCTTTCATGTTTAAATATTCGATTAATACACTGCAGCTCGAGGCAGGCTGCATAGCCCCCACGAAAATCGTTCTAAGCCCTCTATTTATTTGCTACATATGAAATACGACACGTATGAAGTTCTAGGTCCATAAGTTCATAGTAGCATTTCTAATATAGGAATCATGTGGGAGATGAAGTCAAAGTCAACGTTCCGTCCCGCCCTGTCTCATGTCATGCTATCGGTCGAACCAAGTAACAGGGCAAATTGATCTCAAGAACTAAGTATAACGCAAAAGCAATGCCGTTAACTGCTAGGCGGAATTAACAATATATAGGCCCAGTATCGCCACCCGGCTGTTGTGTCCCCTTAATCACTTGGTGGTATTAACAGCGCCGTTTTCCGTCACTAATTTGCGTAGCAGCCCTGTTGTGGCACCGAGGAGAGGGATTGTGCATGCATTTACATGTATAGGCGACGAACCACCCATTACGCAGTTGACCCTGTCATTGGATAATTGCTATTTAGTATATTATCGACTAGAGCCTATGCGAAACATTTCAAGATACCGCTTCGTACGTAGGTATGACATCTAAATCACGGTCGAAAGTTCACTTTAAGCTCTTACGGGTGGGTTGTATCGGCGCGATTGATATCCAGTAGCGCCAGGCATGTTTATCCTGGATTCATGTTCGAAGCCAAATTTACAGGTCATAAATTCTATCCCTACCCAGGCCTGACATACATTTGATTAGTCAAGCTTTGAACAGCACATAGCACAGCCTATGTAAGGAGGAATAATGTACACAATGACTCGTCCTAAACCTCACCCACCCGCAATACCTTAAGTAGCCAGACTCTTCTCATATTCCCACACGCCAGTAGGCCGCAATCTTCGAGAACGCTTAGCGCTAAGCCCACCAAGCACGCCAAGCAAAATGCCAGCGGCCACAAAGTGGGTAACAACCGTACTCCTTCCAAGATCTGCTACCACTTTAGGCCGATTCGTGGGAGACGTATCGGACCCGGACGATAATTTTCATGACACATCTCCATCGCAAAGCCCGCCGGATTGCACCAACCCAACTAGGCTGGATACCGATTACCAAGGCTTCGACTATGACGATACCGAGCAGCATGGATGGAGTTTTAAAACAGCCCTCGCTATAGTCTTCAGCAGAATGCTGGGGATCGAGGAAGACGACATATATGAAACCAGGACTCTTCCCTGCCTCACTGAAAAATTCCTAAACCCACACCAACACTTCCGCCGCGCTTGTCAAGATAGTGCCGTACGCAAATACCTTGA
Source organism: Lasiodiplodia mahajangana (assembly GCA_029590625.1). Taxonomy (NCBI): domain Eukaryota; kingdom Fungi; phylum Ascomycota; class Dothideomycetes; order Botryosphaeriales; family Botryosphaeriaceae; genus Lasiodiplodia; species Lasiodiplodia mahajangana. The sequence goes on from JAPUUL010000509.1 coordinate 16,339, forward strand.
AAACAGATGGAGAGGGAATGGGCCGGCTTATATGGTCACTGGGATTATGTTGCTCCGTTACCCGCGACTTGTTCTTACTCGAGAAATTGCAGAAAAGGCAAGTCGGGAGATAGCCGCGTTGAAGACGCTCTTTAGATGTGTCGATATTAAGCCTCTGCCAAGTGGACTATATTCCTCGGACACCATCATGGTTCGTACCTTTGGAGAGTGCATCTTCGCTATCCAATATCATCGGGTGGATTGCTCGGATATCCACAAGCCTCCGCCTATGAATGCTGTCCCGTCAACTCATCCGAGATGGAAGGTATGCGTTGGTACTCGTAGAGAGGCTTTGAACGCCCCAAGTGACGGAGAAGCAAGGTTGGAGGAGAGCGAAATTTTCGAGACCACCATGCTCGAAGCTATTATGGTCGAAGATTTTGTTCCTGAGGATTTGTCGGAGTATGCAAAGTACGAGATTTTTGTCCTGGATGGCGACGAGAGAATTTGGATTCTTCCCCAGGAGGAAAACTCTGCCCGGCGCCTTTACCCATATGAGAAAAGAGTACAATAGCGCAATCCCGATGTACATAAGCTTAATCAATGACTATCCTTTCCCCGACCTTATTTGATTGAATTCTCCAGCTGTTTCAAGGGTTGTATGATCTTCAAGAAGAACTTATCTCGGAACTCCTCGTCCGCCACAACCTCGTCGCCCTCGAAAAACCAGGCACAATCTCGGATAATTTGACCGTAGTGGCGACCCATTCTATTTCCCCCAGAATGCGTGCACATAAACTTACGTCTCTCATTCAGTGAGCTTGGGACTTGTTCAAGATCAAGCTCATCGTCACTCTTGACGCTGATGCGTAAAAGAATAATGCCCAGGTCCACCAGCACGTTTTCTCGGCCGGCTGTCTCGTTGGTGTCACTCTGGTTACCGTTACCTAAAACCTCCAAGGATGGTGCTGACATAACAGACGCGTGTTGCTTCTTTAGCTTGATCTCAATGGACAAGGCTGGAAGGTTATTGTCATTGATGAATGAGGGAAAGGACTTCCCTCCACGGCTGGC
>JAPUUL010000051.1:0-34745 GCA_029590625.1 Lasiodiplodia mahajangana
TATGGCCCCCAAGCTAAAGCCCACCCAGGTCGAGTTCCCCCGTCGCATCTGCCGGAATCGGTGGTAGAACGGCCCCCATATCAAGTCGGGGTCGGTTCCCGTGTAGTACCTGAGAGCCTCTATGAAAGTGAACGGCGCTGGCACGAGAGTGTTCTTGAAGGTTCTCGGGTATCTGTCGGCCTCCACCGGCGGGAGCTCGGGCTCCCCCTTCATGTAGGTGGTGTCCATGTCCATGGTTTGCGTCGATGGCAAACGGGATCCTTGTCGTACTATATTCGATCCTTTTTACCTAAACGTCCTTGACAGTTGCAAGGCTGCGCAGACTTAGATAGATGACAGCTTCGGCGCTATGAGTTAGTTAATTAGCAAGGCAAGGGGTGCGTGCTCATAAGGCGTGTTATTGAAAGAGATTGCGAACATGGGTAGCTCGCGGCACAAAGATGCATGTCATAAAGAAGCCCAGCATCTACACCCGAGAGCGTTCCTCATCTGGCTACCCGCTATAGAACGTTTCCGTGCTAGTTTACCGCTTCCGGATCATGTCTCTCCTGAGGGGAGCCTTTCAAAGGTTTGAACAACACTGAACAAAGCCGGTAATTTCTCGCGAATTCTAGCTTCCCACCACCTTCACCGGAAGTATCCAATCAACAAGTAGAGGGAAATTGTGTTGTATTATAACTGTGCTATGGTGAGAGTTGATAGCTTTGTTGTAAGATCCTATCCTTTCATGCAACTCAAATGGAGAAGCCCCTACAACTCCAACCCAATTGTACAATAGCAGACTGCATTAGACAACGATGTCTCAGAATTAATCGGGGCCGTTGTACACGGAACAAGGCCTCCATCAAGCAAAGGGTATAAGCGATGAGTTTCCATTAGAGAAATTGTACGCAGCGTTAACTTTCAATGTAACATTTAGTAGGTTGGCTGCTGCTGCTGCTGTTGAGGCTGTTGAGGTTGCTGTTGATGCTGCTGCGGTTGTTGCTCATATTGCTGTGGCTGTTGATAAGCTGCCTCATAAACCTGCTGAGGGGGGTAATAAGTCTGAGGCGGCTGTGGCTCCATCGCGATCTTTTCGCCTTCGGGTACTCCAGCCGGGGTACCGGCCGTAGGGGCAGAGGGGGCAACGCCTGGCATGGCATGAAGCCCGGCCTTTCGGTGGCGATGTAATGCGATGCTATGCAGAATGAGAGCAACAACGTAAACGACCCTAACTTATGTTAGTCTAAAGCCCAAGATGGTAGTAGCCATAATGCCTAACCAGTTGACTGCGCCGAGACCAGCCGCAGCGGCCGTGATCGAACCGAGTATAGTGAACCCAGAGTAGTAGCCGTAGTAATAATCGCTGTAGGCGAAGAGAATAGCAGCCTGAGAAGCGAGGAGGGCGAAGGAGATGAGCCAGAAGATGACACTGTTTGCACGCTGGAGTTAGTAATTACCGAAAGGAGTAAGATTTCAGCTCATGTTTCGGGAGCATGCAGGAGAAATGAGGCCGAAAATATGCCAGAANGGGGGAAATAATGACTCCAGGGAACTAACTGGAAGATATCCAAGCCAAGGATCGCCCAATAATTGTACGCCTTGGGGGGGGCCAAAATGCGCGACGAGGATGTATATGCTAGTAATAAGAGTAACGATGGCCTATGTATATCCGTTAGCCGGCCAGCCATGCTATTAGACTCGGCTCTGGTTCATGACATACGGTGAACAACATCAAGGCCGCGCCAGTGATAGGCAGGACCGCCACCGTATAGGCGGTTAAACCTAGGCATATGATTCCAAGCACCAACTGGATAATGCGGACAGCAACAAAGCCCTTTGTGTAAAGGGGAATGTGCTCTTTCCCTGCCGGGCGCTCGGTGATATAATTCGTCGACATCTTTTCAGGTTGGTATGAGGCGTATCCAGCGACGTGTGAGACTTGGAATTAAGAAGAAAGGACAACGAATGTGAATAATAGGTACGACGAGTAGAATATATGAGGAGGGAGAAGTGAGGGGAACTAAAAGTCTGTGAGATTCAACCAGGGAAGATCAGCTTCATATGAATGTTCACAGACTGCTTGGTCCGGCTGGCGGCACCCTTGAAGCCAAGCCAAGAGACTCACACTCAACCTCAACTTCACCACGCCCTAGCTACTGCACACATAGCAAGCTAGGCATACTCCCAGGCAGTGTGGTTGTACATAGGTAGACAATAGGTAGACAGACCATCCATGGCTACGCTATCTAGCCGGGGGCAACTTCTAGCGCATGTACTTTCCACACTGCAGGATGTTGATAGGCCTGAGGTCTTGGTTGAGAGGGTATAGCTACGTTAGTTCCTATGCATGTTCTATAAAAATAGTACCGGTAGATGATGTGGCGCTGAAGCTGGAACACACAGCATGTTTTGAGAACCTGGAGCTAATCTCAGAACGTCTACCGAAGACGCAAGTACTCACTCACACCTAAGTCTTGTGATCCTATGCATGTTTACCCCCCACTGCGACTGCGCTGAGACAGACAGGCGCGAAGAGGTCAGCTATACATACGAGTGGCAGCTGTATCGTATGTACGACCAACTCCCGGAAGAAACAAACGGTAAAGCCATGTGCTTGCTGATAATGCATGACGGGTACTTAACATACTTACATTGACGCACGGATGTAAGTAAGTAGATACATATGTAGATAGGACTGCATCGAAAGGAGATGAGCGGGCGCAGTAGTATCAAGACCCTGTGCAGAATTCTACAGCCCTCTGCCCTGTAAAATGTTAGATCGAATACTTAACCAGGGGGTCAACCAAAGTTTTACTATGGGAAAGAAATGAAGTTGACAGGCCTATATGGCTGGAGCGGGGCAGCAGAAATAGGGACCCAAACTTTTGCTAAGTAGTTTACCTACGAATTTCGCTGTATTGTTACAACCGCAGGGGTTTTGTATTCGATCTAACATTTTACAGGGCAGAAGGCTGTACCCCGTTGACCCCGTTGACCCCGTTGACAGATTTTTGGTGGCTGCGGCTGAAGATAGGTGTATGTAGATCATATCATACCACGATGTGACTCTATCGACTAAGATGGTACATACATTAAGTACATACCTAGGCGTAGTGTTGGCGGCTTTTTGGTGTGGAGCCCCGCCCCTGTCAGATGCAACGCGAGTTTGTACAGCTGCCCCGCGCATAAATTACAGTACATTAGGTACTCCGTACCCTAATCGCAGTCTACTAATACAATTAGGTGCTCGAGATACGTAGTGTACAGTACATGAGTACATGGCAAGAATCTAGGTATGTAAGGTACTGTAAGATGAGAGTAGTTTTCGTCGGTTCCCTACATATGTATATGCAGTGTAAGTCCCTCCAACGTTCCGAAGTGTTTAAGGTGTGCTGATGTTTGTTTCAAACAAAATCTTGCGACCCAACGATTTGGTACTTGGTCAACTTGGCACGTGGTGCGGAGTGCCATGTCCGTCCGTTGATGAAAATTCCCCTCATCACTTACATGTAAGTCAGATATTACAGCCCAACACTTATCTACTATGTTAGTGCACACTAATTACATACTTCCAACAAGGCTTTGCACCCCCTACAAGCCTACACCAGATCTACCCGAGGACTGCACTGTAGGTGAGACTATTTTGCTGTAGTAGTCGGTCTGTCTGAGTACAGAGCTCATTACTTACGGCGTAAAGATGGTCGCACAAATATCAATACTCAATGCTTGGAATCAACAATTTTGTTACGTAAACCACATGTAGTTGAGTATCCAAATTAACCTTAGGTAAGGGTCGTGGCAATGTCTCTCTCTACATACACACTAAGTAGGACGCCTCTTCTTAGCGTTCCTCAATGGTGGCGTTTCTCAAACCCACCAAACCAACATTCATCGCTCGTCCAATCACACGTCTCTGGTATTCAAAACAAGAATGCCTAAGCGAAAGAGACTAGTACAAGGTAAGGGAAGGGAAGTCTGTGGTTCTGAAGTACCAATTGATTAATTGGCTACCGAGCACAGCCCAAGCACTGGGCGAAGGAGGAAGAAGGAAAGGCTCTGCTTGCTTCTGCCATGCACGATTCCTCTTTCGGCGAACGCCAGCGGCATGGCGTAAGACGGTCGAGAGACATGCCGTCAACGTCTCGCGTGTAAGGTGTAAGTACTGTAGCTACCCGTAGGACAGCACTACTGTACGCCGTTAGCATCAGGTATCAGGGGCGCTCAAACCTCTCAATCACATCACTTCACGTTCAATGCCAACATAAAACTTTGGAATCTCAAACGAACAACATTCCTATACCGCTCAACAGCATCTGATCGGGAGTATCATGTTTTCAGTGCGGAGCGTTACAGGATAGTCTAAGAATGGCCTATAGCTGTATCAGCCTGAGTTTCCGCCTAGGTACAACTCCGAAGTAACTAATTCAAGAACTCAATTCGTACTGTAATATCGCACTTTGTTCTTTTGAATTAATGTCGCTCAATGTGAAATTTTATATGTAAGATTTACAGGCATATCAAACGACATGATAGGTGCTGTCCAGCTCTCGCATTCCGAGAGAAGCCCCCCCTGTCAGCATTCGGGCGCGGAAGTCCTCCTGAACTTAAATGAGGATCGTATGGCTACAAGCCTATCAGTACGCATTTAACCCATGCGCAGGTACCTCCCTAGATGCGGCTCGAAGAAGGCCGGCTTACCTAATAATATTCTCTTTCCACAGCGGAACACCCTGTTCATTCGTGCCCCCATTTCCTCGATTATGACTTTAGATCCGTGCTTCAATCCCGGGATAAGTCTCGCAAGATGCGGGTGGCGTACTCGTCCGCCCAGTTGTGTAAGATCAAGCGCAGGAAAAAAAAACGCGTCCGGCGCCACGGCCTACGGTTGGAGGAAGTCATGTACTTCGAAGCGCACCATACTCCTGAGCGCTTCAGGCACACTGCTATCGACACCGATAACAACCCCCTCGATACCTTGAACTAGAAAATCTAGGTTCGAAAAGTGCTTAGCTAACTCTATAGTAATGTAGCCTTGCGAGCCCCCTACGTCGGCCACCGTATCCATGCCTACGGCCGCCCAATCGTAGCCTTCAATTGCATTCACGGCGTCGTAATCGTAACTTATGGCACTTTTCTTGATGAAATTCACAAACCTCTAAGCTCTTTTAGGACTTGCTATAATGGCCTTACATATGCTCTCACTCGAGTTGTTCGCGAGAGAAACCCCCTAATGCACAAACAATCAGACACACCGGCAGTGGTGCGTGATGGTATCGAAAGAATTCCCGAAGCTCCAACAGTCTCTAATTCATTAGGTTCCTTAGGCTTAGGACCTTTCTTAAGTGCGTCAACCGTCTAGACGGATATCGTTAGTATCATCTTAATGTTCCCCTACGTGACAATACAGAGGAATCCACCCTTAGTGCAGACGGCCATCCTTCCTCGGAATATATAGCAAGCCAGTCATTCATTCTTGAATCCACGAGAATTCCGAAAGCCTTCGTATGGATTATCACCCCAGGCTGCGGCTCACTAAAAAGTCGTATTGAGTGTAGGGTTATCTACTTTATACCTGGAAATCTTAGAAAGTGGGAAGCCTTGACGTGCTAGGAGTCTACTAGGCGTGTTCGTAGGAGTATTTCTTTCCCCGTCCTTAAGCAAAGTCCAAATTCGAAATAATCGCAAAAATGGGCGAAGCCGTATTATCTTCTTTTTTATGCATGAACTTTGCGCAAAGTCTATGACGTAGGCGCCTAGATTTTAGTCCACCGAGAGCACCTCTGTCTTTGGTCTTATAATCGCCACGTAGTAAGTAATACAACTTGATCTCATATTCTCGATTATAATCTCTTTCCCTAGCTCTCCAAAGCGCCATTTATATCTAGTATACAAGGCTTCTTAGCATGAGAGCTATTGGCAGGAATAAACCACCGATTCGGAATCCCTAAAACAGTAGAGGAGGGATCATTGTGAAATCTTTCAACTTCGGGGCTTAAATTAGCAGTTAGGCAATAGCCCGGTCGTGGAATTCGTTTTCTCCGCGTCAATACCAGTCACACAACAAGGCAGGCTTGTTACTAAAGTTTTCCTTATGAGCAATTGAGATTTGGCAATAAGGGCTTATAACTATCTCGGCGTTAACAGTCCCTGACGGCTGGGCGAGGTGGCTTACGATTTCACTGAACGCCTCAGCCTTGTCGGCGCAACGCCTGTTTAATCTCTCTAACTGTACCACTCTAGTATGTTTACCTAAAACTATAGGTATAATCCAACAAGCCGAGGATAGGTAAATACTGTTGAGATGGGCCAGCGGCGCTGTTGGATACATCTATCATCATTAGATGAGCTTTGTCTTCATGAACCTGCGGGGATAGCTCAGTTGGGAGAGCGTCAGACTGAAGCCGTTCAACTTCTGTCAACAAATCTGAAGGTCGTGCGTTCGATCCGCACTCACCGCATCCTTTTACTTTTGCTTTCCTTCTTTGATTTTTATTATGCTTTTGTAAAGGGTATAGAAGTCTCAATCAAGGACAAGTACAATACAGATAAATGGTCAGTTGATGTTAGTCATATAGTAAGTCTATTCCAGTCTTGGTATAAGACTAACAGTTTAAAGGAAGGAAGAAAGGTATTGGATTTTGAGTTGAAAGGAGACTGAGTCATATAAGTAAGTACTCAGTATAGAGTTACCCCTACTAAGATAAGACCCTGCAGGCCCTGGCACTACGACTGCGTAAAGCTTAGCTCTCGGGATTTTCTTGAATAGTTTGACTGCATTAGTGTTTGATTTTCCAGCAAAGATGAACAACGTATACATTGCATACTTCAATTTCGCCATGCCGTTTCTCGATACACATTCAATAGTAAATCGATTGTGAGACTCAAAGAGGAATCTCATTTTATCCCCTGCTTATATATATCTTTTTTCCACTAGATATATTTTTAGGAGAAATTGGGTTCAGGCAATATGCTCGCTTCACCACTTTCATAACCCCAAGCACATATACATACACCACAAGGCACCTGGAGGGACTATCGTGAGGCTTCAATAGGAGGCTCCCTGAGAGGCTGGATAGAGGGACTATTCAGGTATACAGGTAGGGTAATGGCTACTTAGGCAGGAGGCTTTACGAACCTTTATGCAACAACAAGAGTTTATCTATCACCTACCCCATACTGAAGGTTTCTGACAATACACACATATATACACACCAGTGCTTTAGCAGCCGGGTTAAAAAGCAAACCTAAATACAGAGGTTTAACCTAAGAGCACACAGTAACAAATTCTGACCTCTGTTTCTATTCCCGCCCTCCTTCTTGTACTAAGCCCGCCCCATGACGTTAATTGGGAGCCATTTATTCGGCCTTGCAAGTAGCTTCATTGTTGAAATTCTATAAGTGCTATCTTTGTAGTCAAAGAGGGACAGAAAATAGCTTTGATTTGATAGGCTAAGTGCTAGGGGCCTCATACTAGTAGTGGTAGGAAGGACATAACTGTTGTTGCCGCACGAGAGTCTTCCCAGCCACATCCTCGGCTAGCTAACTATCTCTTATAGATTTTGTGGTGATCCTGAATCGAGGTCTATATACCTTCCGAACAGCTACTGCCTATTATACTAAGACCAAGCGTTGCTTTTCATTCAAGCCTCCATTTTAGTTCTCGCTATTGTTGACACACCAGCCTTATCAAAAGTAAAACACCATCATGAGCTCACACACACACACACACATATACATACATGTATGCATATATAACACGTATAAATGCTCTTCATTATTACCCGCTTCCTTAAAAAGTGAAAAAGCAAGACCAAAAGCGAAAAAGTATGCGGTGAGTGCGGATCGAACGCACGACCTTCAGATTTGTTGACAGAAGTTGAATGGCTTCAGTCTGACGCTCTCCCAACTGAGCTATCCCCGCAAGCTAACATCCCAGAGGCAGCTGGAACGAACCCGAGCTGCTTGTTGAGACACGGGTGGTTATTGATTTCAATAATAGCCGAACTTTTGTGGTGTGGGGAAGTGGGTTAGGTCACAAACGTATAATCCCTGTTCTGCGGCTCGTGCTTTATTAGACTCAATTCATCAGACTAACACGGACACTGCTGATGTCAACATGCCATTTCGCATTTGCTAAGCAAAGAGACTATATATAACTGCAAGATAGCCAGCCCTGCGAGCACAATAATAACAACCATAGGACCTGAAAGAAAAACAAGGCTTTTTTTTGAGTCCTCACCTTGAAGGGGCAGCTTGTCAGTCCACTAGCCACCTGATAAACTAAGCTCTATAGCTTCCTAGATAGTTGAATAAGCCATCATTGAAAACCCTCTGAGGAGTCTCACAGGTCTAGTCTTAATTTCAGCCTTATCATACCCGAGTTATTTTTTCGTGCACCCTAACTATTTATAGACGTGGGCTTAAAGCGATTTAAGTCATATTCTACTTTGTTCCCGAGAAAACTTGTATAAGGCTATATAAACTACTCCCACTCAAGGTATCTCACGTATCTAATAAAGGAATGAATGGTTAAGGTTGGCGTATGGGTTACTTGTCCCATCACATGAGCGTCATGGGAGGAAGGTGAGGTCTCGTGCCCTATACATTCTAAGACGCTTATAAATATCTAGGTGCATCGTTGAATGTAAATGTAGATGTCTTGAAGTTGGCTCCTAGTCATATACGTAGAATACTGCATGGACAATACAGTTAACAGCTTCACAGCAAGTTCAACAACAAGAGAACCGAACCCATGTTCTAGCTCTTACCATGCATTGGACTTGATTTGAGCTACTCCCTGTAACTTTGATATCTTAGACAACCACCCAGCCAGGCTTTGCAATGAGTAGATTGTCTTATTGATTGATAGCTACCGATAATAATGAGGAGTAGAGACACAGGGATGCCCATCTACTGACTAAATGCCTTCATAGGGATAGAGGGGACTCAATGAATTCTGAGTAATAGGAAGACCGCGTGCTGCATTTTTGCCAACCTGAAGAGGCTATGACTCTTCCCTCTCAACGGTAGGAAAGTTTGCTATGGCAAGCAGAGGAATTGCCTGATCTTTCACTTGACGTCGAGGGTAATCGCTGCGTTCTCCCTGCCGTAAGATAGGCATTGAGTTTAGAAAAGGTCTAGAGTGGTGTGGCAGAAACACGCCGAGATGACATTAAGCCCCTTTTCTAAGAGCTTAATCTCTACGGGGACGGGGAAATCGTAGGTTCGCCTTGACTCTGGGTGGGTATTTCTAAATTTACCGCTGTTACTTGCGGTGAGACTAGAGACCTGTGGAAGACGGCCTGGGGTGGCTAGCATTCGGATGGAGTAGCCTTGCAGCTTAGGTATGTTTTATTCTAGCAGCGCACCTACCGCACTTCGGTTTCATATGATCGTGGTTCTCCTAGTATGGCGGGCATCAACTGTCCTTTTTGATTTCAACGTTATAATTTCAATTCTCGCCTTTTCCCCTGGGGATAAGCGCGAGTCTCTAGGTCGAGGTTTAGTTGATTGGGTGTTTATTTGGGCGGAGGCTCTGGATGGACGACCGTATTCAAAGTTTAGGTCACTAGTACTCCCCAGTTACAGATAGTAATTATGTTTTTCCATTGTTTACACTATACAACAACCCCAATCCATGTCTCTTCCCACACATCTATATACTGACTCCGAGGCCAAGTCTTCGGATCATCACATCCCGACTCTACCGTTTTGTACCTTTCTTCTCCCATCAAAGTCATGCACACGTACCCTGGTTTAGCAGAGACCGAGCAGATCCCCGTGACGACCCTGAAATGCAGAGTCCAGGGTTAAGAATGAATCGCCTAGCACCTAATGGTCCATGACTACTTGTTGCTTTGTATTCAAACAAGCAGGTACCCAAGAAAGTCTAGACTGCTTGATCGGATGAACTTAAGATATAGGTGCTCTGTGTAGGGTTGCTGGTGACGAAATAGAGGTGAAACGGGAACGGACAATCAAAAATAAGCATAATTATTCGTCGATCATGGTAGTGCCTTATCAAAGTCACTATGATCATATAATGCAAGGCTGGGAATGCGAGGCAATCAGGTGTCTGTCTCGATCCAGCCCAGAAAATCACAGCTGATGGGGTATCTCATCGAGTCCTGGAGAAACTGCGAAATGCTTGAAACTTCAAATCGTGAAAATATGAGCACGGGGTCAACCCAGCTCGGTTAGGTTCCTTCTAGGAAAAATCCTCTTCGGCGGGCAACATGACCATGCGATCGATACGTTGGACTAGGTCTTTAGTCTCGCGGACGATCTCAAAGGCAATCGGTGGGAGAGTTTGTGCCCACATGCGCCATTCTCGATCGCTTTCCCCCAAGCCACGTGCTGCTAGGTTCTTGCCCTGATCACCAGCTTCGAGAAGTCGCTGTCGATAAGCTGATAAGCGTTCGAGCATATCCCCGGCATTTCCACTGGCTTCTGTCTCGGTAATAACCTTGCCCACAACTTCAGCAATGGAAGTGATCTCTTGGTTTATCTCCTGGATAGGTGCAGCCCCACGAATGGACCCAACAAGATTTTGTACGGTCTGGACCATGATAGCAGTCTGGTCCTCTAGATAGATCTTAAGATCTTCTAACTGTGTACTCTGTGGACCATACCCGTTCGTAGCTTTATTCAGTCCATTGTATCCGTTTCCGTTCATCTGCCCGTTAGGGAGAACGGGAGATTTGCCCGAATGGAAAGATCCCCTAGGCGAGTTGTAGGGGCTGTATGCAGAGGAGTTGGCACTATCACGCATTCCCGCACGTAGACCCTGGAACGAAGGTGGTGGAGCTAATGGTGATTCGGCTACCTGTGGGTAGGCATCCGGTTGAGTTGTAGTTGTGCGGTTGGACAGGAAACCGGTAGATTCAACGGGTGTAATTGAGCCATCATCATCGTCTTCAAGTTCAGCAGCGGGCGTGGCTCGGATCTTGACAGTTCGCAAGAGCTCAACGAGGGCGGCAACAAGGTGCGAAGCAGCCGCGTCAAGCAGAGAGACGGGAGAGAGGCCTGCAGCCGATGCGAAGTTCTTAGAGGCCGTAATCAAGTTATTGGCGGTGGCGGATACACGACTCTTGAGCTTCTGCTGTTGTCGCACTACCTCTTCATCATCGGGTTGGGACTCTTCTAGGTCCTTCGTAATACGACGAATATTGACAATAACCGATTTCATACCATCGATTACTCTTTCAGGTTCGTCCGTGCGTGCACGCCGTAACAGCTCGTCGATAGAGATTTGGAACTTGGTCACGTGTACATCCTTGACCAGACCGTTAGCCTCCGCAAAGCCTTTTTCCCGTATATACTTTTCTGCATCTGTCTCAATAGTAAGGCCGATGGATGAGGCGCGCATGCTACGGAGTTGTGTCTTTGTGCGTGCGTAACGGTTTCTCCAGTCGCGAACTTCATTTTCGAGCTGCTCGACTGTTCTCTCCAACTCGGTTTGCTTCTCCCACGACGGCATATGTTGCTGAGAAAGAGCTCTCATCTCTTCCAGGAATTGCCGTGCCTCGCGGCGGGCTTCTTCGGTTACCTGCTGCTGTGCCTGTAAGGACATACGAAGCTCTTCGTTTTCTCTCATGATTGCGGAGTCGTCTATACCACGATTGCTCTGGCGGGCTTCTTCCATCTCCTCTCGTAGAGCTCGGCTTTCTGCGGCGTGCTCGTCTCTCAAGCGTTCTAATTCATTTCGCATTGAAGCGTTTAGGCTCTCAGCATCGGCTAGTTTGCTTTCCAAAGATATCCGTGCATCGTCCCATTCTTTCTTCTCTACATTTGATGCCGTGGCCCGTGAGCGCTCACCGTCTCTCATGGTATTGAGTTCTTCGTCCCTCTTTTTTATCTCGGTTTCCATTTGTTGTATTCTTCCGTTAAGTTCTTCAACTTGTTTTTGATAATCCCCGATGAGCTTCTTATCAACCTAGTACACGTCAGTTCATGATATGTGGGGTTTCTCAATCGTGTGAGAGGCTTACTTCGGAAGGAGGTGGTATTTCTGTCTTACTATCCCCGCTACGGGGGCTGGGTGTATCATTATCATCATCGTTAGAACCAACGCCATCATCGTCCTCTTCTACCATCGTACTCTTGTTCGGAACAATTGTGTTGGATTGGAATTGCTTGGGAAGCGGTCGGTCAAAATTGCCATTTGGTGGAACGCCAGGTGAAGGTGGCACAGGATAATCATTGGGAATTCTAGGTGGGCCGGCAGAGCGAGCAGAGCGGATGGARCGGCCAGTTCGGCCCCGGCCAGGGCTTCACCGTCATTTCGGTCGTCGACTACGCCAAGAAGCTCATCGTGTACGCGGGCTACACGGATGTTAGCGTGCAAAATGGGACCGTCGTCGACCCGGATTTGAGCTTTCCCGTGCAGACGCTGCAGTAGATGGAGGTATGACGGGGAAATGAGATAAACATCTTAAGTAATAAGTGGGATTGAAGGAGGGCTAGGAATGCCCCCGTTGTTACTGGGTCTTAATGTCTTTAAATTGGAGGAGGGTGTTTTGGGTGCAACCCCAAATGACACGTGGACCTGTCCGCGGCGGCAACATGTCAGTTAAAATTACGTAGGTAGTAATCTCTTAAGAAGCACATTATGCTGAAAAATGTCCTACTCTCCCATGCGAAAGACTCGGGTGAATAATTATTCCGAGTATCTTGATGAAAGTTCAAAAGCCAGTGGTTATCTCCTATGTTGAGCATTATTCAAGATATGGGACTCGCCACTATTCAGCACAGCTACGCATACATAATATGTTGTTCTATAGAGGATCTACACTGTCGGTTTCATCTAAAGTACACGTGCAACTACAACATTGAGTACGAATCATGGTACTACGTCCTAGTCACAACGTGATGACCGGGTCTCTTTCATACGACGAACTACTGTAACAATCCATTCTTGAGATAACTGTGACATGGCATGTCTAAAATATGCCCTGATAAGATCATGAACGGTGCTTGATGCTATTTTTGAGATTTGCGGAACAGCACTAGGACGGGATGTGCAACAATGCGCCGTATTTATCACGTAGGACTCTTCGTGTAGTCATTCTCAAACTACGATCAGCTCTTCTTTTTTTTCTCGAGCGTACGAAGAGACAAGGAACTTTTAAACGTACCAATTATCTCTCAATTCTCTTCTCGCATCGCAAGTGAGAGGCGTTCGGACGAACCGGATCAGAACCTATCAATGCACCCCTTCATAACCACATCGGCGGAACCATTCTCAATATTTCATAATTACCGTAGCATTAGCTCACTTCCAAAAGCCAACCGAGTCGGCGATCCTGCCAAGTTCCCGCAAATGATGCCATAGGAGTTCGCCTTACCGGGTGAAAATGATTAACGTGCGGGTGCCCAAGCCTCAACCGAGCCAATGGAAAGAAGTCGAGAGGCCTAGGTTGTACTGGGAAAAAGTGGCGCGCTGAAAACCAGATTCGAGGATCTCTGGATCCGATTCCCCTGCAGTGATATCGGGTCATGGCAACCCACCGATTCAGGTGAATCAGCTAGGAGGCCGATTGCTACCGGACTCGAAGTCCCAAGGCCCCCGTAGTTAACCACCCGAAATCTCGGGAGCTAATGAGTGAGGTTGGATCGTAAGTGGATATGCAAAAAGCACAGCCATTTGTGTAATTTATGGCCAGACGCGCTCGGTATGTAAGCTGTTGATTGGGCAAGTCGACCCTAGAGATGACCGTTGCTGTACTATTGGGGGCCAGACCATTTACCTACATGAGTCCAGATCAGGTAGGTATACGAAGAATGATCCAATAAGACGCACGGGTATCTGCTGTCCTGGGCGCAGGCTAATGCCAGTCACTGCGTCTTTTCGAATTGAAGATATCTTCTGCAGAATGCTTTTTCCGGGGTCGAACAGCCATGCCCCGAAATGGAAAGTGTTGAGGATGTCCTCGGACCGTTGTTTTCTTTTTCTCCCTTTTGCGTGTAGGTCGTGCATCACTCTGCGTCCTAGCAGATCAGCTTTGTATCAACGTATCTCCCTAGTCAGCACCACGGACCGGGTTTCAGCCGCCACGTAGACATTTCGAATGATCGGTTACATGCCTTGAGACCAATGTGACTCTGCAGGAGGGGTTGCTGGTGATGAACGTCTTGATTTGCCCCTAATACTAGGACGTGGCATTGGTGGAATGATATACATGACCAGAGGCCAAGTGAATGTGGCCGTCGAACTGTTCTGTTTTCATGTTCATGTCAGTTGTCGGATCCATATGCAAACCACTGACCTCTTGGTCGATTTTTTGAACTATCTCCGGTCGAATTCGGTTGATGGATAGTTCAGTCGCATCATGGCTAACGACGCCGTATCGACGATTTTCCCAACTTCAACCATCACGGGAGATCCGCCAGCGACGACACTACTCGTCGCGGATACCATATGTTCGGATATTCGGCTATCTTCCTGCGTGACGCCGGAATCGTGTGCTATTCAAGTACTCCCGTCCGCCTTGTGTTGGGACGGCATACATACCACATGGAGTCTCAGTAGTGTACTATCCTGTGGCGTAGCGAGTACTTCCTTGACGGCCCCCGTAGTGACGTCTTCTCAAAACTTCTGCCCCATGGGAAGGACGAAAGTACAAAGTGCTAGCTTGTCCGTGGGAAGTTGGTGTTGTCCAACGTAAGAATTTATATAAGCAAGTCCCTTTTCCTTTTGCATCACTAATACTTACAGGCAGTGGCTTCACCTGGGATTCAACCCCGGGATGTTGGAGTAGTATAGCACCAGAGATAGCGCCGCAGATTTCTAGTGCGTGTGCAGGAGGCAATACATTCGCTCTCCCGCCAGATACAGCGAGACTCCTCAAACGGATGACAGAAGCTCAGCTCTGGCGCCGGCAAACTGCACCTCTCCCTGCCGCGTACTCTTCTGGACCGAATACGCTCGGAAATGGCCTCCCCGTCCTGCCAGAAAGCGCCACGGCTGCGATATTCGCCGAAGCAATCTATCTAGCCGAGCAGACCGTCCTGGGTGATCCTATTTTCCCTTCATACACTACTTCTAGTGTGTCACCATCAATCTCAAGCCATGTTGCCGATGGAGAAGGATCACATAGTCAAGACGTCTTATCTAGCCCCGCGAAGGTCGCAATCGGATTGAGTAGCGCAATAGCAGGCACAATTCTGCTTTTATTAGGCGTCATTTTCATCAGAAAGCACAGGCAGCGCAAACTCCGGGGCATTGAACCAGACGGAGACGAAATGGCTTCTAGGTCACGTTGTGAAGACTATTATGCAAGTTTGCAGCAAGAATCGAGTGAGAATCTGAGCACAACCAGAAGGAACCTCAGGCCTATAAGACCCCGACGCGATCTTGAACCTGTCTCCCCAGGGGATTCTTACTATGACGACTTCCTATGCTTATATACCCCGTCAAGCTTAGGACCAACAGACAGAGAAAGAACAAGGGATGTACATACTGGGGAGAGATTAGGATTGGATGTTGCTTCTGTGTCGGGCACAACATTTGTGTCATCGAACCCGTTCGAACCGGTTGAATTGGACGCTTCGAATGTTTCTCAGAAGACGGAGACTCTATCAAGAAAGAACACACGAGCTAGCAGCCAGGTGTTACCATGGATATCAGGAACATACGATTACTGGGATCCCGGCTCTTGTGATCCCGAAAGACCCGAAACAAGTGAGCGTGACTAAGGCGTCTATTAGCATCAGCAGGATTATATCCGTGCAAAACTAATACTGTAAATAATTATGACTGGGCTGTCTTCAAGATAAACGAAGAGGCTTTTTTAGAATATGTTAATATTAATTATCAGACCTGCGGTTCCTTTAGGATAGCACATATATTACTACTATAGATAACCATAATAACCATAATAACCTAATAACCTTCACTTAGAACAACACGATTTACTAATGTTCTTTTAATATCACGCGTCAATATTTGCCATAGACTCCAGCCGTCGGGATATGGGACACGGTAGTCAAACCAAGAGGTAGGACCGCCACAAGTCCATATAGACAATAAAGACCTACCCATATAGATAAGTAGTTAGCTAGCCAAGGAGGTGACTTGGAGGACCCTCGTGCAACAATAATAATTATTATCTACTCCTAGTATAATGTCCTTGGCAATGTTATTCGAG
The DNA here is from genome assembly GCA_029590625.1 of Lasiodiplodia mahajangana. Classification (NCBI taxonomy): domain Eukaryota; kingdom Fungi; phylum Ascomycota; class Dothideomycetes; order Botryosphaeriales; family Botryosphaeriaceae; genus Lasiodiplodia; species Lasiodiplodia mahajangana. Next base: position 16,131 of record JAPUUL010000051.1, read on the forward strand.
GACTTATTAATCCAACCAACCCAATCACGTCATGCTGGCAAAGTTCTGCTTCCATGCTGAGAACTTTGCGAAAACTGTTATTTACTCTACTCATGGGGTTCTAATCACATGTTCATAAGATGAAAGAACATTCCGAGGAACCAGGGAAATCACAAGCAAGGGAACCGAGGCGTAAAATATACGATATGTTGTCTGCATGTGGTATATGGCTGCCATGGGGTAGATGTGCAGCACTCTGCCGTTACACTAATGCAAAGATTCAATACCACCAAGCCGGGAGCGTCACCATCTGCGGTTAGCTATATGTGGCTTACGATCGTGACCGTAACAAAGACTCTGCTATTCGTGCGTTTCCGAAGAGAGCTCGTAAAACCTCGCAAAACCCCTCGTTTATATGAAGTCAGTAGCCTACCCAATACGGAAGATTTGGGCTCTGTCAACTACTCATCCTCGCTGAACTTATGTGGGATACAAACTGAAGGTCGGGGTAGTCAGTTCGTTACATATAGGTACAAAACTAGCGACCGAGAACATCACTTAAATGGAAGTATTAATAGGTTCAACTAAGGCCAGCACAGGAACCGACACCACCCCTTGCCCCAGGGGTACACACACCTTTCTTCACATGCATCTGTACGTATAAATCGATCTTCTCACTTGCGTGAGATGCAGTAGATAGTGTTGGGGTATAGCCCTATTTAGGATCATCTAACCTAGCTGGGTAAGCGGTTGTCAAACATACATATTGTCCAACTTTTCGTACCAAGGGCTATCTCTTTCGATTTGGTTCTAATTCTGGATGTTTGGCTTCAGGTTTACACAAAGTAGCAGTTGTAGTAACGTCTAATCAAGGCTTATGGAAATTAACCAAGTTATTGCCATAATTTCTGGTGGGTTTAGTAACACGACACGTAAGTGGCAGAAGAGGGGCGTTTTGAGTAATTTGTCGGACTCCAGATTTGTCCCGAGGCTCCTCCAAGGGAAAGGAACGCCATTGGCGTATATGGGCCCATCTGTGAGGAATAGGTGTTCGGTGTTAAGCCACGCATACAGCACACAATGCACACGTGCCTGGAACCGGTGAGGAACCATATGGTAGTTCAGGTTCCGGCTCGTCCATCTAGATAGCGCGTAATCCACCGAACGTCGGGTAGTACACCGATCGGGCGCCAATACAGTTCGCTTATACGGGACTCACGATNAAAAAATGTACTGGAATCGAGCAAATCGTAAGATTATCGGAAACCAGAATCGCACTTTATGAATAATATGAGTAGTACGGATCGGGTGAAAGACGTACTAGATGAAGGGCGTTCGGAGCCTGTGAGCCCCTCGGCACTGAAGATTACCTCAGTTTAGGTTCAGCTCGTCGACGCGGGGATCTTATTCAACGGAATATTACGCATACCGACGACAAACCCAGGGTAACAGCGCGGATGCGGTGTGACGTCCATTCACCCCGTGGGGAAGCGGAGTAACCCTGCTAATGAAGTGGAGATTTCTGGCGCGGGCACAGGGGTTGGTCGACTTCGTTTGTGTTTTTCCCGCGATGTGCACCAGGAGCAACTTCGCTTTTGGGTAAGTCTTGCGCGCGATCTTCAAGTCTAACGAATAACTAGAGTCGCCTGAAGTCGCCCTTCCTGAAAGGGGCCTAGTAAGGTGCCATGGCACGGAAAATGTGCCTGGTTAGGACCGATCACAATCCAATGCAAAGGATTGGACGGACAGTGGGCGGTTCCACAGCCAGTCACGCGTCGTGAATAGAGGCTTTCAGCAGGTGGCTGATATATATATATATATATATAAGTAGAGGTAGATCATGTATCGTCTTGGGGCGCGATGGAATGCGGATAGAGGACAGTCGTGTCTTGCCTTTCTCCCCCTTAACAGTAATCTGTTCCAACACGGCCGACGAAGGCTGAGACAAGCCTTCGGCCCTTTGCCTATGTCCAATTTCCCATTCTCTGGCCTTCAGTCTTCCGTTTCTCTTCTGAATCTCACTTCATCCGTGCCAACATGAAGGGCTATCTTCTGTCGTTGGCCCTCAGTGGGTTTGCCGTCGCGGTGCCAGTGACCTCGGCTCCTCTCGAGGAAAGGGCAACTGCTTCTGTCGTCACATCTCTAGGGACGATAGTCGGCTCTTCTGCCCTCGGTGTCGAGAATTTTGCTGGGATTCCCTTCGCAGATGCGCCAGTAGGGAACCTCCGTCTTCGCCCACCGCAGAGACGCACAGCGTCCCTCGGTACTTTCGATGCCACAGGCTTGGGCCCCTCCTGTCCCCAGATGTTCTTCTCAACCGAGGGGGACCTCCTCACATCTGTGCTCGGTAACCTAATCAACACGCCGCTCTTCCAGACTGTGACAGGGCAAACCGAGGACTGTCTTACTATGAGGGTGCAGCGACCAGCTGGGACGAAGGCTGACGCGAAGCTGCCCGTACTCTTCTGGATCTTCGGCGGTGGTTTCGAACTAGGCAGCCCGCAAATGTACGATGGCAGTGGCCTAGTTTTGAACGGCGTTTCTCAGAAAAAGCCCTTCATCTTCGTCTCCGTGAACTACCGAGTGGGCGGTTTCGGTTTCATGCCAGGCAAAGAGATCTTAGCAGACGGCGCATCAAATCTGGGACTTCTAGACCAGCGGATGGGCCTTGAATGGGTACAGGACAACATCGCCGCCTTCGGAGGTGACCCGACCAAGGTGACCATCTGGGGAGAATCTGCTGGTTCCATCTCTGTCTATGACCAGATGGCGCTTTATGGCGGCAACAACACATACAAAGGCAATAAGCTCTTCCGCGCTGGTATTATGAATAGCGGCAGCGTTGTCCCCGCAGACCCAGTCGACTGCGAGCGCTGCCAGGGTATTTATGATCAAGTTGTCGAAGAGGCCGGTTGCTCTGGCTCTGCGGACACACTGAAATGCCTCCGCGACGCCGATTATGATACTTTTCTTCATGCGGCAAATAGTGTTCCGGGTATTCTCAGCTATACTTCGGTCGCCCTATCGTATCTTCCTCGACCTGACGGCGTCGTCTTGCCTGATAGTCCAGATGTGTTGGCTCAGACCGGCAAGTATGCGGCCGTACCTATGATCATTGGTGATCAAGAGGACGAGGGAACTCTATTTTCGCTCCTGCAGTCGAACATCACAACAGAGGCCGCTCTGATTGATTACCTCTCTAATGTGTTCTTCCAAGGGGCGTCGAGGGACACTGTTACCGAGCTCGTAGGGGTGTATAGCCCCGACCTGTCCGCTGGGAGTCCCTTTAGAACTGGCATCCTGAACAGCCCATATCCCGAATTCAAGCGTCTCGCTGCTATCCTCGGTGATTTGGTTTTCACATTGACAAGGAGGCTGTTCCTCGACGTCACCTCGACAGTGAACCCCGATGTCCCGTCGTGGTCGTATTTGGCCTCCTATGACTATGGCACGCCTATTCTCGGGACATTTCATGGATCAGATATCCTCCAGGTATTCTACGGAATCCTTCCAAACTATGCGAGCAATGCCATCCAAAGCTATTACATCTCTTTCCTGTACACCATGGACCCTAACCAGGGTACATCCTCGGCATATCCGAAGTGGCCGCAGTGGAAGGAGAGCAAACAGCTGATGAATTTCTACAGCCTTTTCAGCACATTGATAACAGACGATTTTAGGTCATCAAACTATGATTGGCTTTCTAAGAATGTGGATAGTCTTTACATTTAAGTCTACTAAAAATGAGGGTATGGGGATAACATGAGACACGATGCACGGGACTACCTAAAGGGACTAAGGGATTAATGGACTAAAGGGGTAATTAGGCGGTAATTTAACAGGTATACGACTAGTCTACTCAATATTTTGAATTACATGTTTATTGAGTGAATGCACATTTAGCACATACCGAGAGACCTGCTTCCATATAGCGATATAGGAACCCTCGATTGCTAAAACTTTCTTACTAGAAGGGAGCTATAGGAAGAAGCGACTGACAGTGTTTGGTCATACTCTACCCCTCGTCGTCAATTTTTCCCATCGCATGCTACAAGCCCCAATCCATAACAAGGGTTGCCAAACCCTATTAAGACGCACAGAGACTCACGGAATCGAACTAAGACCCTCGCAATACCCTCGACGGTGTCTAATAGCTTAGCGATATGCACCATTACACTGAGTCCTCATAAGTTATTACTGGTGCTATGATATTTATGTCATTGAACAGATAACTTAGGCATCTCTGAATAAGAAAACTGAACATTAACCGTGGTGTCGATGTTACAACTGATCGTTATCTTTCGTATTACTCGATCCCAAAGCTGACTCAAGCAAGTAGCGGGGGTGCAGTCTCTAATACTAACAGAGTCTACTTATTGCCGAGGGTACGTTTTGCAAGGGCTATTGGCAAAACAGCGAACTATCAAGATATAACTACCACTTAGTGTCGTATACCACGTTGTATACTTGGGTACTTCAGAACGGCATTTGGTCTATCTCCATGTAACGGAAGACGTCACCTTCTCCATGCCCATATCTAAGGCGACGTGGCCCTACGGCGTGGTCGCAGCTTTCATTGCGAAGATAGTATATACCAGAAATCATAACGTCTTGACTCAATTATATGATTCTAAGAATGGAGTTGTTTGTATTAGACTAAACTGTAATATAAGGGGCGTGGTGGACATCTCCTAGACGCTTAGGTGCATAATGGTCTACCAGCGCAAGGCTGGAAATCTATGTAAGTCCGCGATTCTATACTTAAATGGCTCGCTCCTATAAGTTTAAGGCTTGCTCGGCGGATGCAATTATATATAAGATATATCAAAGTCATTCTTATCTAGCGTCTAAGCGGACTTCCAGGGAAGATAGAGACACTGCAGTCGCTCTAGGAATCAGAGGCAGAAGCGACTGAGTCGATAGTTTGTTTTCTCTTATAAACCAATATTAAACTGAAGTGCTAAATGAAGTCAGGAGGCTGCCAGGCTGTCAGGGAATAAAGACGCTGGAGCATAGCAGGAGGGTCGCTTCTAGACCCTTAGGGGTGTCTGTATTATATCTACTTTTCTATATAGAGAGGATTTCTCTCTAGTCAATTTAGAGAACCCAGGAATCAATGATATTTGGTTCCGGCCCCTATACTGCTACCTAGCTACTATCTTACTGTGACCCAAGTGCGACCTATGTTCACCCTGGAGTAAAACCTATGACACAGGCTACTAATATCATATCCCCTTAAGTAATCTGTCTTACCGCTTGGTTTGATGCCGCTGCACAATGCAACTGCGAAACTATACTAGAATATCGCGAGAGGAGGAAATTTCACAATCTGCAGCTATTATATAAACCGCTACGCTGACCTAAACCGCAGTGAGTTCGGTCAAGGTAGCCTCGTGCCATAATTACTATGACGCCTACTTCAACCTCTCCTATTTCCCCTATCGACTGGCACGCTGGCGAAGTTGTTTCAGAAAATTCCATGACGCATTATTCCTTGTTCGTTCCAGAAATGCGTGAGGAGTTCATCTTCCGGGAGCTGTGGGATGGAATATCTTTATCCGGGATTCTACCACAGAATATTCATCCTACCAATCGGCGTTCTATAGTCAGTATTAGTCATCACACTCGCTGAATACAGATAGACATTCTTCAGTTCTAGGACTATCGTTTTGAGTATTTCAGTTCCAAGGCAACTACGCAGTGGCCCCTTTTCATTTGCGGGAGCTCACTCACTCAATAATTAGCCCTATGATTCACGCAATCCATTATACCAGTGGTCTCACTAATAGAAGTCTTGACGACGTTCGCATCTATCCCTTTAAATGCCTTTTCAGCACCGTGACTTTGTAGAAGCACTAGACTAGGGCAAAAGGCCAATGAAATCGATGGATTGAAGGTACTTGGCTCTGACCCCGGATTTCACCTAATTATACCCATGTAAATCGTACCGCCTAGAACGATAGGTACTTGCGGAAAATAAAAATTTACCGCCAAAAAGCCGCTTGCTGTGCGCTTAAACGATGTAATTGATCTAAGCAGGGACAGTGTGGAACTAACCGGGGGTCAAAAAAAGTCACGGTGCTGAAACGGCATTTAAAGGGATAAGGCTGCAGAGGGCTTTGGGGAAGAAGTAGGCTGAGGGTTAGATATGACGAAGGCTACGTCACAAGCTACAAGTCACTCACAAATATCCGGAGGTAACTTACAAGAGCAAAATTCGTTAGTACTGTTTGATTGACTGAAAAGGAAATGCCCGAGCTAGCGATTTTCCGGGAACTATATTGGTACCTGGTCCACGCGCCCGGGATTTGGCACAGACATTTATTAAAACGGCTATAAGTTGAAGAGGAAGGTGGTATATACATAAGTAAGTGTGGTGGGCTACAATAGTAGTCAGTGGTGATGGACATCAAGTACTACATACTGCATGTGTAGATTCCTACCCATCTACAAACTATCAATACCCAACCCCTCACCTCTAATGGTATGCAGGTTGGTTTGTTTTCTTGCCGGTTGTTGTAGTACATAGAGTACTTCCTTTGTTCCACTACCTTTTTGGGGCTTGCATCTAGCGTAACGCACTAATGCACGGCGTCATCAGCTGCATTAGTTCCCGTCATTAGGGCGCACCCCCCCGCTGATGCGTTGTCTTACGCTCTCTTCACTGTTCCTGGTCAGCCTTGATGCGTCCGTTGTGCTCGGATAAGCGGTATTGTATTGACTGGGATCGGCCTCCTCAATGACACATTTGCCGGGCGAGTCGGCATGTATGTACCTGTCGGCCTTCTGCATTGGTGTTTTGCAGAAAGCACTACCTAGGGTAGGGGTATGGGGTATAGGAATGATAGCTAACACTCTACTACATAACTACACATGCGCTAACTTTAAAGCTCCTCGGACACTGGTACTTATATAATAAAATAAAAGCGCGTCCTCTTGGAGTGCATTGAACAAGTCTACCCATTTAATTGTATGTCATCCTAAAAATTGGATGGTTGATACTAACAAGGTAGTATCGCTCAAGCTTGGTGCTCCAAGATGTCACAGTTGTACCTGAAAAGGCCTAATCTAAATCAGGAGTATTCTGGCTGCGTAAGTGCTAGATCAGGTTAGGCTAATGCTGAGCTAGGCTAAACTAGTAATTTAATTGGTCTTTAAGAGCTACTAAGGCACTGCTAAGGGTTATGGTTTTGACACAGAAAACGAAAACGCTGCAGACAACTATAATCAAAATCTTACCTGCTTAGGTACTTGCACGTAACCTGGGTAACATCTGTAGCTTCCCAGTGGTACAAATCAGAAATGACGACGCGGAGATCTTCCCATCAAACTGTCACATCCACCAGTCGTCGTTTGTCCTCGTCGATTTGGAAGTGTGCCTACGCAAGTCTCCGTCCATTTCACGGGCCACGTTTATTGGGTCTCCCAACATTCTGCATGAGGCGGAAAACAAACCAACCAATTGTTAGGTAGGTAGGTACTGCAAACGAAGAAGAGCATCGAATACTCAGGCCTATGACAATAACAATGCTACTGTGTAGGTATATCGAAGTGTTTATATCATGCAGCGGGGTATCAGGCCATCGCGTTTCTCACTGGCTAACAAGTCCAGGGTACTACTGAACATTGCTCGCTCATGCCCAACTCATGTCAGCTTATACCGAGAGCCTTATTGACCGTTTCCCACCTCTTTCTCTCATCCTCACTTTTTCTTGGGGACATAGCATCGAATACTGCCCCTGATTTCCTCACAAACTCCTCTATCGTGAAACCCCCCTCTGCCGTAGGCAATCACCAAGGATGCCGGACCAGGATCGTGAGACCTATGCAAAGCTCGCGGAATGGTACGCCGGCATTCTTCCGCGCAAGGTCGATATTGTTGGAGATTTTGGCGGGAAGCAGTTGTTTCTCATCGACGGCGACTCGCTATTGCTCCACTGTATCACCACTTCATTAGTCGACTATGATGGTAAGACGCAGCCCATGCCGGCATGATGCTACCTCTTTGGGTAATCAGTGTTGTCTCATTGCTGATACGTCTCTGGTTTAGTCGGACTCCAACTTTTACACGCGATATTCGCAGTGGAATCATTTCTTAGGTGCCTCCAAGCACGAGGATGTAACTTCCATGTTGTATTCTTCGACAACCAAAGAGAGCTATGTGCTCCCCCAACAGCACCGACAAACATTAGATACAAATATAGAACGACAAGATCTATCTTGATTCATCATTTTCGCCAAACTGCAAAAGGTTCCAGCGGGGATGGTAATGCGAAAGTGGCTTTTTCCTTTCCGTCGATCGATAGCCACGAGTTCCTTCAACACCTCGCTCAGCACCCGGCGTCTTTCTTGCTCTGCCATGATGGCCACACGGAATCAGGGCAGCAATCGCTCCCTCAAGCAATGTTTCATTACATGATACATCAGTTTCTCCAACTAAGGCACAGCGTAGCACTGATCGGTGGCACAGAGTTTAGAAGCTCTAGAGTAAGTATTGACAACGGCTTCACTGCCCTTGACGCACTAGCTCTTCAACTTTTTATATAGACTAACGAAGGAACTAGGTAATTTTGCCAATTATAACGGCCGCTCCCAAGATAGCGTCCCTGAGACCTTCGCAAAACTTATGGCCGAACCCAGTTCCTCGAAGATCAGATGAACCCCTACAGCTCGACTTGGCTCTCTATGAAGGGAGTAGCTATCGAGAATTGGTAACCGCAGTTGCTCTTTGTAGAGTTCTGAAACTACAATGCATTGAACAGTACAAACTCATGTCAGCCGCCATAGTCTTACATGGCGTGATCACGAGCCATACACGTTTGAATGAGAGATCGTTGGCCCCAAGATGGCCGACGTGGATTGGTGCCACAGCCAGGCATCTCGATACCTTCCTAAACGACTTCTGCGACGAGATCACCTTTGTCATTTCATCTGACATAGAAGATTCACTGCCCAGAGTGTTGAGCTGGGACGTCTTCGACATCATCGATGGGAGACTCTTCCTATCGTTGTACGCTATTCTTTCAAAGGGGGGATCTATCCCTGCAGTGCTAGTCGACAAGGCTAAGCCGTTAATTACATGTGTTGAGAAATGGAGTGGTGTTTCCCTATTAGACTACGACTCCTTGCAGATCTCAACGAGCCCAGATGTAGAAAGACCTCATGCTAAGTCTACGACCTCTTGCGATTTGTCACAAGCTACGATCCTTCCTTTTAACCACGAGCTATTAAATCAGTTCCTTGCACCGATACACCTTCGGACATCTCAGCTTGATGAAGGAGTAACTGAACAGAAGATCTTTCAAGAACTCACACACTGGCACAACGCTAAAAAAGCCATTGACCCGAAAAAAATTCCAAAGAAACCGGGCTTCTTCGCTCGGAAGAGAACCCAGAAGTTCATGGCAGATACGCTGGTATACTCAGCAAGTCTTACCAATGCGACGGGGAAGCTGATCGAGCCTAAAACTATTATCGTAGGGGCTGCAGCACGTCCCTCGAAGAGAATACTCCCTAGCCATACTATTACGAGCTCATCCAGGGCACCTAACAACAGCGAGGCGAAGAAGAAGACGCGTGGAAGCTCCGGCAAGAATAGTGCCCATGAAGCTGCACTATTAACTCAAGCTCGAAAATTGGAGAAGAAGAGCGGCGCGACGTTCCGACATTGGCATGCCGTCACCAAGCAGCTTAGCCAAGAAAAATCGTTGACGAAGCGTTTCCAAAGGACTCTCAAGCACTTCTCAAACCTAACTAAAGAAGACAAGATGATCATAGGAGCGGAAGTGTCTCTTTATCTATGCGACACGCTGTACCGTGCCTGGGAACAAGAAGCTACTGCTAGTAATGAACAGAGTACGTATCTACTCAATAAATCTGGTGCTTACCTTCGACTAACAGCCTCCTGTAGCCTTGGGTATTAAGTCATTGCTATTCAACCAGGTTATGCAGACCTCGTTACTGCCGAGCTTGACTCAAGAGGTCACGGCAGCTCTTCAGATCATGAGCTCGGCCGTCGGTATCCTAAGCAAAGAATCACTGGATGGAGAATTGAACTCACGTCAATTAAGTTTCCAGCCCCGAGTTTACGAAGCTAGCAGCAGGGAACTGCGGCCCACGAGGGCGCTCGAGTTCCAATTGGGGTACTGTGGTCCTTTCTTAGAGCGATCATTCGACTCTTGCAAAGATGACCGCGTGCCATTCGAACCTGACGCATGGCAGCGCTCTGTGCTTGATAGTATAGATGCCAACGACAGCCTTTTCATCGTAGCTCCTACGTCGTCTGGAAAGACCTTTATCTCCTTTTACGCCATGGAGGCTATCCTTCGAGAAGACGACGACGGAGTTCTAGTCTATGTTGCACCTACAAAGGCCCTGGTAAATCAAATCGCGGCTGAGATCCAAGCTCGGTTTCGTAAGACCTACCATCATGAGGGGAGATCTGTCTGGGCTATACACACTCGCGACTACAGAGTCAATAATCCTACGGGGTGCCAGATATTAGTAACAGTCCCGCACGTCCTACAGATTATGCTGCTGTCGCCACTATACGCGAACACATGGTCAAAGCGAGTGAAGCGAATCATCTTCGACGAAGTTCATTGTATTGGACAGGCTGACGACGGCATTATATGGGAACAACTATTGGTCATGGCACCATGTCCTATCATTGCACTCTCTGCAACCGTCGGCAATCCCGAGGAATTCTCCGAATGGCTTCGGATCTCACAGACATCCAAAGGATTCAACTTTAAGATGATAACCCACAACACTCGGTACTCTGATCTCCGAGCGTTTGGATACGTGCCGCAGGAAGATTTTGAGTTCAAAGGTCTGTACCGTGCCGAACATTTTCCAGTTCCAGGACTGGATAGCCCGAATCTTACGACTTCAAATTTTCGATTCGTTCATCCTGTTGCCGCGTTAGTCAATAGGTAAGTCCGAGACGTTCCGTTACCATCCTAAACGCGCTTCACTAAGGCTAGACACTCATTACTTGCTAAATCTAGGACTGGTATTGACCTCGAAGAGCTCAGCCTTGAACCACGAGATGCACTTAGTCTATGGGAATGCATGAAAAAGTTTCAGACCCCAAGTTTCCCTTTAGATGACTCTCTTGACCCGTCGCGGGTCTTTTCTGGTGTCCCGAGGAAGTCCGACGTACTTGCATGGACAAAAGGACTCAAAGCTGTCCTCGCTATCTGGATTCGCGATACTGCGTCCCCCTTTGAAAAGGTCCGTTATATCTTAGGCGCCGGTGAGCAGGCCAATAGCAAACCAAACGAGGATGCGAGGCGAGCTAGTCGCAAGCCATCCAATACTTCTAATCGGCCGACTCTGAAGAAGGAAAGAATGTCAGTCTTTGGGCTTCTCTGCGACTTGCACAAAGACGATGGACTCCCCGCAATCCTGTTTAATTATGATCGTGTTGAATGTGAACGAACACTTCAATTTGTACTTCACCAGCTGGAGTCGGCTGAGCAGTCATGGAAGGAGTCGAGTAGAGACTGGCAGAAAGACATCAAGGACTACAATCAATGGAAGGCTTCAAAGGACAAGAGGAAAATGCCAAAGAAGACCGCAGAGAAGCGCACTAAGGATGAGAAGATGCGAGAGGAGGCAAATGCTGATATCAGCCGATGGGAACTATTCGATCCGGAATGGCCACTGGAACAGTTCAGCTTCGCAGACGGTACGCGTCTCGGACGGTCGGAGCTTCAGGAATTCATTACATCGCTGGAGGGTGAGTATATCCGCCCCTACTTATTCTCAGCCCTGAAGCGAGGGATTGCCGTCCATCATTCTGGCATGAATAGGAGGTACCGACAAGTGGTTGAGATCCTTTTCCGTAAGGGATATTTAACGGCAGTGGTTGCGACTGGCACACTTGCGCTTGGTATCAATATGCCGTGTAAAACAGTGGCCTTCGTTGGCGATTCCACATACCTGACGGCTCTAAACTATAGACAGGGGGCTGGTCGAGCAGGCCGCAGAGGGTTCGATCTCCTCGGCAACGTAGTCTTCAGCAACGTCAACCGCACACGCGCGTATGAGCTTATGTCATCGCGGTTACCAGATCTCAAAGGGCACTTCCCATTGACTACCACACTGGTCCTCCGGATCCTAGGTCTCGTAGACGCTGCAGGGAAATCTAGTTTCGCGTCGGGAATCGTCAAATCTCTCCTGACCCAAAACAGACTGTATCTAGGTGGCGAGGAGGCGGGGAAATCTATTCAACATCACCTGAGATTTTCAGTCGAGTATCTCCAACGACAGCACCTCCTGTCAGCCGATGGTAGACCGATCAATTTTGCAGGCCTCGTGGGACACTTGTACTTCACGGAGAATGCCGTGTTCGCATTCCATTCACTCCTGAAAGGCGGATACTTCCACGACCTCTGTTCGAATGACAGCCTCAGCCCAACGGACAAACTGAGGACCCTTGGTTTAGTTATGGCTCACCTATTCAATCGTATCCAGGCTCGAAATTTGGATAGCGGAGCATCTGGCAAATCAAATGCCGATTCGGGCTCAATATTACTCCCACGGCTCCCCAAAGACGCCGAAGACCTGCTGATACGTCACAATACCGAGACGTTGGGAATTTTCAAGACGTATGCAAGCACATACATCGACCAGTACCTCGACGACGCCCCTGACAGATACTTACCTCTCAGTGGGATCGAAGTCGGGGGTGACGAGCCACGTATTATAAATCTGCCAGGGGACCTACCCCCTACCAAGTTGCGATCACCATTTTCTGCTCTATCGGGACACTCGGACGATTTCAAAAGCATCCACGAACTGTGCTCAAACATACGAAGCGGCGTCTTCCTTGAAGAATCAGCAGTGCCGTATATTCCGATATGGCCTCACGACCTAAGCATTCCCTTGAACTCGTACATCTACAACTTTCTAAAACATGGTGACTACATCGCTCTGACGCGAGATAACAAGATCAAGCAAGGTGACGTGTGGTTCCTACTAAGGGATTTCTCTCTCGTACTCTCCACGATCGTCGCCAGCCTTACCAATTTCATACAGGCAGACAGCAATATGGACGACGCCGACTTGATTGACGTAGAGGACGTAGGCGAGACGCCTGATGAATATACCCCGGACCAAGGTACAGAAGCGCCGAAGGATCCGGATTATAGTACTACGCACCGTAAACCGTTGAAGAAGAAGGTAGTTGAATCATGGGAGGACGATGAGGACACAGGTGAAGACGGCGCAGCTTTTGACCAGGCTCGCGAAACCGCCTCGCGATCACTCGAGTCACCCACGTGGGAAAAGGGTGGCAAGTCGTTGGTACATGTCTTGAGGGCGTTCACCTTGTTGAAAGAGGACTTTGACGAGAAATTTCACAAGGCTTGGGCTTGATGCTATAGATATCGGCGATGTCTACTTTGGGTTTTTTTTAAAGAGGTACTTGGCTGATCAAGAAGGCTTGGAATGTGCTAAATTCTACACAGCGCCAAAGATTGCGAGACCGTAATCCTGTCCCTCTAGATGAAATTGGGCATATTTTCTATACTTAGATAGAGATTGTTGTCTTCTAGACGAATAAATATAGTGATGGACTAAGAGGGCATGTCGTGACAAGTTAGCATCGAGATAAGAAAAATTGTGCCACACCCACACAACACTACTGCACGTAGCACGGCTATCACAATCTACCTCACATAGATAGGTATAAGCGAGCGTGGTCAAGCCTATTGGATATTGGGAAAGCTCCCATCCAGGCTGTTTCTATATTGGCATCTTACCGATTATTCGTAGGGTCGCATAGCCCAGAGACCATACATAGTGCGACCAGCATACCAACTCATGACGACTCGTTCGTACTAGCACAAAGTGGCCATTTAGCATTAAGTTCATGAGGGTACGTAAATGACTGATCGTCAGCAGCTAGAGCTGCAAAGATTGTGGTCTATTGCGCGAAACCGCTCATTCATATAATACGATACCAGAGACTGCTCTAACTGGCCCTGTGCGCCATATAGCTGCATATATACACAGCTCTGATTATAGACTCAAAATGCGCCCTTATCTAAGTCTAGCTGGGTATAAATCTAAACCTGCATTTCCTGGATCTTCTCAACTAGCAGGCCGGAGAACGTCGCTATAATTTCAGAGCTAGGCCCGCCGCCTGCACGTGCTTCAAAAATGCAGTCCAGTACAGTCTTGATGCCCACGCCAATCTTATCCGATTTTGCTTCTTGCCGGACGAGATTGACTGCTTCGTTGATATCTTCCGGGTTGAAAACTCTGGATTCACGCAGCACCATTCCGAGCTCTTCCAGGCTGGTCACAGCAGGAACTGCCACCTTCTTCGCGAAATCCATGTCAATCTCAAGCATCTTGAGCATAGATACCCTCGATGTTGTGACAAAGACTAATAGACGATGGTTCTATACAAATGTGAGCATATTATTCACTACAAAGGAGACCTGATAGCCTTGGAGGTGCTTACTTTGGGAGGCTTAGAGACAATGAGGGTTGTGAGTGCCTGGAGCATAACCTCGGAACATCGCATTCCTATTGGGTTCCATCCGATCAACCGTTCAAAGTCGTCGAGAATCAGTATACTGGCAGGGGACTTGTAAGCATCAGCGAAAGCCTTGTGGACGTAGTCTTTCTTGGCAAAGTCGTCCCGATAGCCCACTAAATCGGCGGGGGTGATCAACTTGACGAATGGGAATCCGGATTGCATGGCAATGTGTGCTGCTAAGGCGGTCTTGCCCGAAGACCTTGGCCCGTGGAAGAGCACTGACGTGCTAAACTTATTCGGGTCGTCCTTAATCATGCCGACGACACGCATCATCTCCTCGATGGTACTGTCAATATGGGGACTATAGGAAATGATGCCCAATCTAAGAGCCTCCTCTAACTCAGCTTCGGACACACCGTACGCAGGACGGACCTCGGTCAGGGCATTCATGAAGTCACTGCGGTTAATCTTCATATTCGCCACATCCTGCTTAACAGCGGCCATTTGCCCAACCTCCGTGTGCCGTGAGAAGGCAAATGAGGCGGCCGCTTTAACAAGACCGTTGATCTCAGCACCCGAGAAGTTCTTTGTGAGCCCGGCCAGTTCGTCTAGGCTGACGTCCGGATTGAGCAAACCGTTCGTCTTCATTTTGGAGGTGTGAATCTTGAGAATTTCCAATCGACCAGGTTCGTCTGGGAGAGAAATCTCAAGGTGGACTTCAAGACGACCGGGTCGAAGGAGCGCATCATCAATCATATCCTTTCGGTTTGTCATTCCAATAAGCAGGATATTGTTGAGCTGGTCCACACCATCGAGCTTTGATAGCAACTGGTTCACTACGCTGTCACCCACGCCCGTACCACCGCCAGCCCCTGATCCTCGCTGTTTGCAGACTGCGTCTAATTCATCGAAGATAATGATGTGAAGACTACTCTCGTCTCCCTTCTCTTTGTATTCCGCTTCTGCGTCAGCGAATAGTTTCCGAATGTTTTCTTCTGACTGGCCAACAAATTTATTGAGGACTTCAGGACCATTTATAACTTTGGGTGGCCGAGCATTCAGCATCTTGCCGATCTGTCTGGCAATGAGGGTCTTTCCGGTTCCCGGAGGACCGTAAAGCAACATTCCCTTTACATGAGGAATGCCCATCCTAGCCACCAACCCTGGTGGGAAAACACGAGACGCGAAGGCTCGACGGAAGATGGTCGAGAACTCATTTCCCAAGCCACCGATACCCATATCTTCGAACTTGAAATCGGGGCTCAGGATTGCGTTGGAAGCCGGTTTGGACATGGAAGGCTTCAATTTAAAATCGCCCTTGTTGTCCCGATGGAACAACACTCGAGTCTGGCTCGTCAAGACACCCCGTGCTGATCCCTCCCGGGACATTTCTTTAGTTGACTCGTCCGAAGACATAGCAAGGTCGACTAACCCAACTGTCTTGACGACGATTAAGAGGGGGATATTCCGAACATTCATCAGTAATCTCTGGCCAGGCGTCAGCACCTGGTTTTGGTAGGTGTCGATGAATATCTTGGCAAGTTCGTCCTCGTCGTATGGGGTATCGACCCTCTTCTTCGCCGAGCGAAACCCGATTTCTAGATTTAATGAACCAAGATACACCTTGCCTCCTGACGCGAAAGGGTCGTACAATTCGCCGGTGATTGCGTCCAAGTTGGTGATGTTGGACCACTCCCGTTGAGGCTCGGACAAACTTATACAGCCCTGAGGATAGCCTGGCAAAGTCCTTGCCGCGACTACGTATTCTCCGGCAGGCTGGCCACCCCGAATGAGGATATACATGAAAGAAGGTTCGCGGGTAGGAGGGAAATCGAGTTCAGATACGGCGCAACTACATCGTAGCTGGTCAGCCCAAGAACAGCCCGCAGCATAGGGACAAAACGTCGCAGGGCATTTGGAAATAGCTTACACATTGGAGAAAATTAGTCTGTCTGATTGAGTCCTGTCGTCCACTTTTTGGATCCTCAGAGGGACCTGTTTGGAAGAACCGCGCCCTGAACTGCCCATCGCGCTCTGTCGTGGCATTCCCGGCGATTGGGCAGCACCGTATCCGCCGCCGCCGCCTTGGGGGGGTATTCGGGGGTCTCTATCNNTCTNATATCCTTGGTTCGCGGCGTATGGGTCGGGCCTACCATAGGAGTTCCCAGGGGAGTCAGGATACTGCTTCTCTCGTGAAGGCGCTCGTGGGTTTGCTCCAGGCAGTCCCAGACCACCAAATGGCATCCTCGACATGATGACAGGAGGGGGAGGCGAGCTTCTTGTTAGGGAAGAGAAAATAAAAGCTATTCAAGTCTCTAAAAGGAAAAACAAATAGGAATAGTCTTCAATGTATGTGAGTCTTATATGTAGAGAAAAGGCGTATTTCGACATTAGAATGGCAAAGGCCACGCATGTTATGGATTGAGGCCAGGTTGATAGAGGCTGAGGATCCGGCGAGGGGTCTCACCTCTGTTTCGTCACAGCACCTAGATTAGGCTTAGGCTCCTGTAAAGCCGCCTAGAGCCTCACGGGTTCGTTTGACTACTGCCTAGATAGTAGGTAAGCCTTTAGTGGGTCTTATCGATAAGCAAGCATCCAGGTCAGAGCCCAGATGACATCTATCATCGTTATCGATAATAAACAACTGTACGGATCTTAGCATCAGACTGTTTTAGGCTTTGCCTCGGCATGGCCCACTTACCTCGCCTTTCCCCGCAGACATGGGGAAGCGCTTACTGTGATGGGCTTCGCTTCGCGGGCTAACAGGGGGATAGTGACGCTAGAACAAAGGTCCCGAGCTGGGGTTCAGCCACTAAAGAATGTATGCCGTATCCAGGCCTAGGTATTTCGGTTGTGAATTGGGAGCTTACTCTACCTACCTAAGTAGAACTTCAACTTCCACACCGTCACATATCTAACCGAATTACAACTCTCGCGTGGAATCAAAAGCGAGCTATATATACCATTTTAATCGCTTCATTTGAGATTTGGTTCTAGGTTTACTCGAATTATTTACATTCTAATATAATACAAACTGTTGCCAAAGATGCCTGCCAAACAAAAGCAGCCAGTTTACGTGCTCGGCGTGGGCATGACCAAGTTCATCAAGCCCCGTGGCAAGGTAGACTACACCGAGCTAGGCTTTGAGGCCGGTGTGAAGGCCATGTTGGATGCGCAGATAAACTACGATGATGTAGATCAGGGTGTCGCCTGCTACTGCTACGGCGACTCAACATGCGGCCAGCGAGTCTTCTATCAGTTCGGCATGACACAGATCCCCATCTTCAATGTAAACAACAATTGCTCGACCGGATCGACTGGTCTTGCCATGGCTAGGCATACCATCGCCTACGGCGGCGCCGATTGCATTCTAGTTGTCGGTTTTGAGAAGATGATGCGTGGTAGTCTCCAGAGCTTCTTCAACGACCGCGAAAATCCCTTAGGAACCACATCTAAGATGATGGCCGAGACTGTTGGCCGTACCGACGCTCCCGGCGCCGCCCAGATGTTTGGCAATGCTGGTAGAGAATATATGGAAAAGTAAGCTCTGCCAATAAGGTTTCCATTGTAGAGTCATACTAATAAGAATGCCTAGGTATGGTGCTAAGGCGGAAGACTTCGCCGAGATTGCACGCATCAATCACGCGCACTCAGTTCGCAATCCTTATTCTCAGTTCCAGGACGTTTATACGCTAGAGCAGATTATGAAAGCGCCTACGATCCACGCACCTCTAACCAAGCTTCAGTGCTGCCCAACGTCTGATGGTGGTGCTGCTGCAGTTCTCGTTTCCCAGGACTTCCTTGACGCACGGCCACACCTCAAGGACCAGGCCATCCTTATCGCTGGTCAGTGTCTCGCCACCGACGCTCCCAGTCTCTTCTCAAAGAGCCAGATAGATTTGATGGGCATCGATATGACCAGGTATGCTAGAAAGACTGCCATGGACGAGGCCAACATTACCCCGAACGACGTCCAAGTATGTGAGCTACATGACTGCTTCTCGGCTAATGAGATGATTGTCATCGACGCCCTCGGCCTGTCAGAGCCTGGAAAGGCGCACGAATTGGTGCGCAGCGGCGGCATCACATATGGTGGTAAGGTCGTCATCAACCCCTCGGGCGGCCTGATCTCCAAGGGTCAC